>JAECUM010029818.1:0-20693 GCA_016617855.1 Megalonaias nervosa
ATACAGTGGTATGGGATGATGCATTGGTATATCATGATACATTGGCATATGATGATACAGTGGTATGGGATGATGTATTGGTATATAATGATACAGTGGTATGGGATGATGGATTGTTATATAATGATATAGTGGCATATGATGATACAGTGGTATATGATGATACAGTAGTATATGATGATACAGTAGTATATGATGATACAGTGGTATGGGATGATGCATTGGTATATGATGATACAGTGGCATATGATGATACAGTGGTATAGGATTATGGATTGTTATAAAATGATACAGTGGGATATGATGATACAGTAGTATATGATGATACAGAAGTATATGATGATACAGTGGTATGGAATGATGCCTTGGTATATAATGATATAGTGGCATATGATGATACAGTAGTATATGATGACACAGTGGTATGGAATGATACAGTGGTATATAATGATACAGCAGTATATGATGACAGTGGTATGGAATGATGCCTTGGTATATAATGATATAGTGGCATATGGTGATACAATAGTATATTATGATACAGTGGTTTGGAATAATGCATTGGTATATAATGATACAGTAGTATATGATGACATGGTGGTATGGAATGATGCCTTGGTGTATAATGATACAATGGGATATGATGACACAGTGGTATACAGTGGTATGGAATAATGCATTTTATATAATGATACAGTAGTATATGATAACACAGTGGTATGGAATGATACAGTGGTATATAATGATACAGTGGTATGGAATGATACAGTGGTATATAATGATACAGTGGTGTATGATGATGCAGTGGTATATGATGATACAGTGGTATGTAATGATATAGTGGTATATGATGATACACCCTATTGTGAATGATCAGTAAAATAGATGTAATTTTGTATTTCAGAGAACCACTATTTCTTCCTTCTACTGCATCTTGCTTCTGTGTCCTTGCCAGTGTTGATGATCCTTTACTCCATACACTGTATGCTTCTGCTGTTTATACCCATCATGGGAAGGTCTGGAACTGAGGTCAACCCAGATATATTTATCGCTGGAGTTTCAGCATTTACTATAATAATTATCACTAGCTATATGGTGAGTGAATTGTGTGGTGGTTAATATTTAAGACAAATCTGTGAATACTCCTGTCATCTTTTAAGTATTTCTAAAAGCTCTTGCTTGTTTAAATTGCTTCTTAAACCATATTGTTAATTATAAGGTTTGAATTTAACTTTTTTTTAACTCCATGCATTTTTTTCATTACTGGAGAAAATATAAACTTTCATAGTCCAATTTTTACAGACAGATGTTTTTTAATTTTTTCACCATTACATTCATTAATCTATACTGTAACCCAGAGGTTATGGAGTAAGAAGGAACTAAAATATATTTCCTTCACAGATCAGTTTTAACTGATTTGTTTCATTTAAAAAATGGTAAAAACACATGTGTAGCTGAATTGTATCCTATTTTTTTGTTGATAACTGGTGATTTTTAATGGGCAAAAATTTGGGGCATACAGTTCCAACCCAAAGCATTTAATATAATGCAATGGTAAAAAAATAATCAGCATCTCATATTTCTTGTAAGAACTTGTTTAGAAAATCTAAAAAAAATAAAATATTTAGACGTTACAGTTACTAATGATTGAAATGGAATTGTTACATTTAAGAAATAATAACCAAAGCAAATTGTTCTTTGAGTCTATTAAAATTTACTTATCATCCTGCACACACAAAATGTGAAAGAATTAACTCTCCAGTTTTTAGTTAGACCTATTTTATAATATCCTTGTACAGTTTGGGACCCCTTCTCCCAGGTATTCATGTAGTTATTATTACACACCAGAAAGTATGACATTAATATTGAGCCTCAAACATGGTAAATTGGAAAATAAATCAGTAACTTTTTCTACAAAGGTTTAGACAATACTGCAGAAATCCCAGTGAAAGTTTGATCAAATGAAAAAAGAACTGGTAGAAATTCAGCACCTAAGAGGTAACCATTACTTGATTGGATAATTAAAAATGTTATTCTTTCCCCAAGAATCATGAAAGATTGGAATTTTATCCACAACTATTAATCTCAACTGCAAAATCTTAAAAAAATGAGATAGACCCATTTTTTTATGGTCAAATTTTTGGAAATATTGTTTTTGGCTTCATTATGCATTAATGTCGTTATAGTTTAGCACTGAACTTATGAAAATCACACATGTCCAAGTATATATTTTGGACCATTTAAGGTTTATAAACATTCATCCTAAACAGACTGAGCACATCAAAGACAACCATTTTGTTTTTAGGTTATAGTCAGGTTGACATATGACACATATCTGTTATGTACAGTCCTACCAAAAGTACTTGCAGAGCAAATCATCAGAGGACACATCGTAAATATTTGACCTAAATGAAGATAGTATCAAAGAAATATTTCCAGATTTGTGAATAAAATGGTTGGGCGTGAAAGAGCTAGCCATCTTTCTCATGAAAATGTATGGGTTGTTTGCTAGTATACTGTGTATTATCATAACTATTACATTTACTCACTTATAAGACAAGTCGAACTGCAAACTGCACAGACCCAGATCTGCCGTCACATAATGCGCTGGCAGATCTCGGTCTGTGCAGTTTGTTAGGAGTAATCAGTAGAACAAACAACATAGACTTTGATTTGCAGAGTACTGATGCAATGGCAGATCAGGATCTTTTTGCAGTATGACTCGACTTATAAGCGAGTACATATGGTTCCTGTATGCCCATAGTGTTAATTGTATGGCCATTGTGTAAAGCTGCCAGCTAAACATTTTACCATCATAGCTTCATTTTACTTTTCTGAATTGTGCATGTGTATTTTGCTAAATTTATATACTTTAATGCATTTTACAAATGATTTGCAGTATAGTGCTGGAAAATTTAGCACTTGCAAAGAGCTGATAGAGCTTGAAATGTCAGCTTGCATTTTGTGACAGTTAACTTGCATTTTCCGAGTATACAAGCATTAACTTTAAACCCAGAATTAAAGAAGCAGTGAACAGTCTTAATGTTCATATGCAGAATTAAGTTGTGAAAGTTTAATATGCTTCTTTTGTTCAGAATTATTTTCATGCTTTTGTTTTGTTGTTTTTTTCCCTGTTGCAGATCGGATTAGTCTATATCTCGAAGAATATTGGCAGATTTATGAAGTGGTTGATATTTGTGACAGTCGTTTGGAATGCTGTGATTATTTTTACCTCACAAGGTTTTCCGTTCAGTGGAAATCCAGATTCTCCATCACCTCAACGTGTTTTATCATTGGTATGATTACCTCTATGTTATCTTACAGTAGACTAAGTTAACCTATTGACTATACTCCACTTTCTCATTGGCATTTCAGAATTTATAAAATCAAACAATTTCTGTGAAAATTTCTGTAACAACAGTGCTGAGTTCCCGCTAAAATTCCTGCTGAACTTGGGCAAAAAATGGAAATGCATAGCAAGTCAAATGTTGTACATTTTATATGAGCGGTGATTGCCCGGTATCAGAGTTCGGTAAGTACAGACTCAAACAGATGTTAATTGCACATTTCTGTCAACTGACTTGCAGTAAAGTTAGTCGGGGTCAATCAGTTTAGTAATGGATTTAGAGGGTGTGTATGGTGGTGGTGGTGGTTGTTCAGTGATACCAGTCATAATGGGTGCACATTTTCATTAAAGACTGGAAAGTTGGCCATTTTAAGAAAACTGAACTGCACACTTCTCTAAATTGAACCTTTCAAGGAAAAATTATGGATTCACCCACATGCTGGAATTACTAATAATTTGTAATTAATTAACAATAGTTGTTGCTAGGTCAATTAATGTAGAATTTAATACTGTTGCAAAGTTGATATACCCATTTATGAAAGAGTGCAGTACTTATGGACATTTATTACCAAGGTACACCATTATGGTTCCTAAATAACCATGACCAAAACATTTAATGTTCAAAATTATCTTGCATGCTTGATTATCAGTCACTTTAATTATGTAATTGCATCCATATTTATTCACTGTACACTGGTCTCATTCGTGAAAGGTGCATCACTGGATTGGCCAGAGGCTAGTTACCCTGCTCTAGAGTAGTGCATGATTACCATATTTTTCCCATGCTATGTACAGAAGTTATGGTCTTGTATGTTGATCACTGTAATGCTTTGCACTAAATATATGTATGGATACATCTTCAGAACTACACTTATACTTTAGTGGTCATGTGCTGTTTTTAATGTGTTCCAATTCAGGAAGCATTTTATGAGACATCATAATTCAATGTTTCAGCATATACATAGAAAATTCTATAATAAAGACAAGACCATTATCAGGGAAGACTCTGGAATTTGGATGCCATCTTTTGACTTCACTCAGTACCATGACATCACAGCCAGCAACCCCACTCTGCAGGCAGCAGATTATGTGACCTGTGACCAGGGACCATACTGTGGGGTTCCTTTCCTTATACCAGTTCTTAAGTTGTTGCATGCTAAGTAAGTGGTAAGATGAAAGGGAGAAAAAAGAGCTATAGTGTAGCACTGGATATGGTCTCTTTATGAGATGTAATGCCGATTTCTCCCATCATTTATTAAAACTTGTTCTGCAGGATTTTTTGTTTAGCTTTTACAGCTGGAATGTAGTTATTATTGCAAAATACACATTAATACAGTAAGTTTATTGTAGAATACTTTTAAATTCATTGTTACCTATAGAGAAGAATTTTTTAGACTCTGCTTTTTCATTTGTATTATATCTATAATAAAATTGAAGACCATAGTTAGTAGGTATTAATGACATAGCAGTGTATGTTACCCAGACTCACAGATAATGGAGATAATTTTAAATTTTTTTTAATCTATGTTATTAGATAACTTTTTTACTTTTTTCCCAATAGCCTAAGTTAGGAAATCGCCCTGTTGTGATAGAAATGATGTCTGTTACCTTCATCTCCTTGCAAACATCACCATATTCTTTTACATGCAACAGAACTGAAGTGTAAACAGCATTGAAGCTTGTGCAATTTAGTCTACTGTTCTTAGAATATAGCCACAATCTGTGGCAATCTTAGAAATGGTTGTGATGCATTGTTGTTATGGGATTTGCCATAGGGATGTTGTGAATATTTACATTTAATTGATTACAAACAATATAGACGCTAATCTACCATCAGATAATGCACCAAGAAATTAGGGTCTATATTGTTTGTTCAGCTGATTACTTCTGACAAACTGCACAGACCCAGATCTGCCAGTGTTGCATTTAGATATGGGTCTGTGCAGTTTGCAGTAGGATTCCATTTACAGGCAAGCAAATACGGTATTTAAATATCACTTCTATGCATATAATTTCCACTATTGTCCCCCCAAATATTGAAAGGAAGAATAATATATCAATACTTTAATCTATTTATCCATATGCTGTTCTCTCTATCATTAATTTTGTTCAGTATAAGCTTTGTCCAGTCAGTATTAATCAGCCAGTGTATAAGCTAATAAGTATTATGCAGCCTGTGTGTAAGCTAATCAGTATTAGGTAGCCTGTGTATAAGCTAATCAGTATTAGGCATTATTGGTATAAGCCTGTCAGTATTAGGCAGCCTGTGTATAAGCCAGTCAGTATTAGGCAGCCTGTGTGTAAGCCAGTCAGTATTAGGCAGCCTGCGTATAAGCCAGTCAGTATTAGGCAGCCTGTGAATAAACCAATCAGTATTAGGCAGCCTGTGAATAAACCAATCAGTATTAGGCAGCCTGTGAAGAAACCAATCAGTATTAGGCAGCCTGTGAATAAACCAATCAGTATTAGGCAGCCTGTGAATAAACCAGTATGAAATTTGTTATTTAGATTTGGATTTGGCTTTCTTTGGATTTCTGAAAATGTTGGCAATATTAAACTTTTAAAAGATGAATTTTCTCAAAGGGTAAAAGGTCAACAAAATCTGTATACTTTGAATCGCTTTAAAGTCATAGGTATCAAATTTTGTGGTTTGGTTAAAAAAAAAGAAACATAGCTACTTGTGCATACTTAATTTCATATATGTGTCAGTTGGAAACAATGCAGTATTGAGTGACAGTGTATATATATCTCTATAATAGATTACACCAATGTTCACTTCTAAACATTTTTGAGCAAAATGGCCTAATTGTTACTGAAGTAATAAGTTTGATATGGTACCTTATGTATTGCTAACACTTTATATAAATGTGGAGGCATGAATCATAGAAGATGTTGACATCCTTGGCGTACATGTATAAGCAAACAAGCTTAATTCCACTGCTATAATTTAGATTGCAGTTAGGTTATTTATTGTTCTTAAAGACTGTTATCAAAAACATAAAGTTCTGAACAGCTTTAGATTAGGTGCTAACACAAAGCCAAAGACAGCATACTCATTTTAAAAAAAACAGTTTGTTTCTCCCATACGTAAAGAGTTCTGTTGAAATTAAGTTTAATTTTCTCGCCTTAGCACAGTTTTGCTGACACAGTGGTCGAAGGGCAAACTTGAACTAAAATTTCCTGCTGTTGTGAGCTTGTTTATTCTTAAAGTTGTTTGTAGACTATATGCTAATACCGTGTGAGAACAAAGTGTACATGACTCTCTGCCCCTTAGCACAATCAGATTGCAGTAGCACTCTCCAGTGTTTTCCAAGCACATCACTGTAAGAGGCTGCTGTCTCATTTAAGTGAACAGTTTAGTTTCAGGGAAAGTTTCAACACCTGGATTTATCTGTCATGGCCCTGGTAATTTCTCAATTCAATGAACATCAGGACATTGATGCACTCTCAGACAATGTCTCAAGCAACCGGAAAATAGCAACCTTTAACCCAATTCAGGCAGATGGTTTATCTCCACATATAACAAAGTGTAGACAGATAGGATTTAAAATGGTCATTAAAAGAAAGTGAGAATGATCTGTTGAATGATATTTGAACAGTTACACGTATGAAACATGGTTAGTATTAACAACCACTCTTGTATTCTCTCGTCTCACTATATTCATGAATGGTACTTGGGATCAGCAGAATAAAAAAATGCACTGACATCGTTTTTCATTTCTATAATGAATAATGTTTGAATTGGACAGCAATTTCTTTTATATTAATATATTTATTTGTATAAAACAGTGTATAACAGTAAATAATAATGTTTTTGGGCCAGACATAAATTGATATTTTTATATAAAATAGTCACTAACATTATTTGAGGATATGTGCACCTCAAAAAGGTATAAACTGTGATTGACATTTAGTTTTCTTGAACTTTATTGCTATTATGTTTCCAGTATATTTAAAACTTTCAGTGCATTACTAATTACTATAAATGAATATATTATCTACTGTTGGAAATACAAATCAGGAGTGATCTTGCATTTATTACTATAGCATCAATCGTTACATTAATACATAGCTTTTAAGTTCAAAATATTGAGCATGCTAATTAAATCATCAGTCATTTTCCATTCACTTTTCCTCATTTTTCAAAAATGAATAATTTATATATTTCTCATCACTGTAAATACCACCAATATTAAGCCAAGCAAACTTTTGATGCTTTATCATCACATGCAGGAATGTGGGTGCTTTGCCTATCAACTTGGTTTTCTTATATCCCTATTTCATTCTTCCTTTAAATTAAAGGTCTACATTATGCATGAACCACATGAACAATAAATACACAATATTATAAGGAATATTAGTTGTTACTAAATATTAAAATATATCTATATGTAGAATTACCTTCTTGCATTTGTTAGGACTTTTGAGTATTTAGATGTTCAAGCAAGTATATAGTTTGATATGAAGGTGTCATTGCTTCACAGCATTTTATTGAATTTTTTTAAAATAAATAATTTGCTCTTAGTTGAGGATGAATATCATGCAACTTTTGTTTGATAAAAATCTCCAAGATATTTGAGAAAAATATTTATATACTAATCCATATTTAGAAAAATTGTTGGACAAGAAACTGCATTTGATGTGCGCTGGTTAGTGAGCCAGACTAGTGACCAAGACGGTGCAGATTCGAATCTTACCATGGGGTCTACTGGTTGGCTGCTGGTACTGTGTTATGTCCTTGGGCAAGCCACTGTACCCCAATTGCCTCAGCACTAAATGACCTTCATTCATTGCTGTACCACAAGACACCAAACCAGACTTCAACTTTCATAGACACTGGGGTATATAGGAATCCTTGTATCCATCCATCCATTGTTCCAACCAGTACACAACCTTGAGAGTGACATCCATGTACATTAATAAGGTGATCTTGCATTAGATTGATTGAGCATGTGAACATTCCAAAAGCAATATTTCTGATTAGATTGTAATGAGATTTGGTATGTAAGATTATGTCATCAAGCTCAAGAATGAAGTCAGTTATATGCAACATTCATAATGAAGTAGGCTTGTATCAAATTGCAGAGCTTGTGAACACACCAGAGACCATATTTCTGAAAAAAACATTTGATAATATTATAAGCTTGCATAATTAAGATATCAAATGAGTTTGATTATGAGTGACATCCATTGTTACTGATGAGGTGGTCTTGTATCCGATTGCCTGTCCTTGTGAATGTTCCAGATGCCATATTTCTAAACAAATTTTGATTTGACTTGATATATAAGCTTAAATCATCAAGAGCTCAGACGATTTATGTTGTGAGCAACATCCACGCATATTAATGAGGAGATATTGCATCTGATTGGCTGACATTGTTGTCACTCTTAATTCAGATCAGATTTATATCATATTTTAATTTTGTTTTATTGCACTTGTTGAATTTCAAGAGACTAAATTCTAGTAATTTAATGTTCAAACTAGGTATACTCCAGTGAATGCAGTTACTAGCCAGTTTATATTTGAAAGCAAAAGTAAAGTAGGATAATGACAAGTTTGGATTAGACAGAGTTCTTCCCCTTGCAGTTAAAATGTATAAGCAGATAACAAAAAATTAATTTATTGATGCAAGATGCTTAAATTTCAGCAGAACAAGATGTAAAAAATAATAACATAATTTTATGGATTATAATGAATAATGTGTAATTTGATCTGAATACAAAATAACAGTATAACAACACTTAAGATGATAATAATTTGGTAATATAATTATGTGTTTAATATTTGTTGGCAAATACAAATGACTTATTACAGTCTTGTGGATAAAGATGTTTAAACAGACTCTGAGGAAGAATGCTAGGGAATTTATTATTAGTGCAATGTGGCCTCTATTCTCAACAACTTAAAGCATCTCATATTAAGTATGACTAAATATGAGATTTTCTTTATATATTTGATTATGTGCAAGAAAAAGATTTTGCTTTAAGGGAAATATATTTCTTATAAAAACCATTATCAAGTTCATAAATTATTTTACAGAGAATTATTGCAAAACATTTGACACAAATTTGATATGTTTTGTCAGAGTTTGATGGTTGCTATTGCTATATTCAAGCCACCGAAACATTTATTGTTTATGCATTACCATGTGTCTTTTGAATTATTTTAATACATGCCAAACATTCAGTGCCATTGCTCACAAATTATCATAAATGTATATTTGTATTTTTGGATATTTCTGATTCAAGTCAGTAACCTGATATTCTTTTATTCCTTCTCAGATTAACTACTAATGTAAAAAAAAAGCCCAACATAACTTTTAAAGAATCCTTAGAAATTTCAGTAGTCATTTGAGACTGATTATGTGGTGCAAGTTAAACCCACAATCTTCAGGTCACAAGTCCACTGCCTTAATCAGTGAAGCACTGTAGCTTCCTTGAATGGAATCCCAAATTTTGACTCATGGGGTGGGGCCCCAGGAGGGTAAGAATGGACTCAGGAAGCCATTCTAATAGCACATATTAACTTACCATGTAATGCCAGGTCAATGTGTATACTTTAACAGTGGGGCTATGAACAGTTTCAAAGTTATGAACCAGGGCCTAGTCCTTAGTGGGGAGGGAGTGATCCAGGGGACAATGCTGGTTGTATAAGTGACTTGTGCTTCTTGTGCTGAGGAAGTGATTCTTTCTATATGGTCTAGGTAAGATGCTAAATAACACCAACACTATTCAACAATGTAACAACTATGTGCTTCAGGCATACTATCCATCAACAATATCAATACACTTTTGAATTTGCATTCACAATCTGACATATGTCAGCTACTCAGTTGAGTAATATCAGGCCCACTTAGATCTCTTGTTGAGGAATACATGAGATTTGAGAAATATTATGATCACCACCTGAAGATGTGCACATTTTTATAAGAAGAATTACCCTTTTTGACCTGCAGTTGTATTCAGTGTATGACAGAATCTTGTGAACACAACTTGTCGTCTCAGGTTTTTCAGTGGATCACAATAAAACTTGGTGACTGTTATAGTCATCTTCTGATGAATTTTGTTACAGTAATTGCCCTTTTTGTCTTGTTGCAGAATGCAGTGTATGACAGAATCTTGTGAATGCAACTAGATCCAGAATTTTTATTGATTGCTATGAATCTTGGTACATATTATGGTCATCATCTGAAGATGCTCATGTCAATAAAGTTCACTCATAGAATTAGGTGAGCACATTGCTTACCATCCCTCTAGTTTGTATACATTATTGTATCATGTGGATTATACTTAATTACTGAAATGAATAATCTTAAATCATGAACCTTAATATCAATTTCCTTAAATGTCCACTTGTAGGGAGATGATAGGCATTGACATTGCAACCACATTTTCAGTTGTGCAGCAGAGTGACTTTCTATCAGGCTGAATGGTAATTTAACCTTGAGAACTTTGTTTTCTTTAATATTATGACCATAGGCCTCAAGACACTTTCAGTGTGGGCTGTCTTTAGGTATAAGGTAATTACTCACGAGAGACCATCTTATCCTGGACCAAGTAAATGGTCTCATAAGAATCAGCAGGGCAGGGAGGGGGAGTGAAGAAACCACTGCTTAACCATTTAACTTTTGTTCTATTCCTCTAAGAAATTTATTCTTCTGTTTCAGGAAGAGTCGATATGTTAAAGCAGGGACACTTGAAGTACCCAGGGTGACTGCAGAACTAGTGAAAACAGAAAATTTATCTGATGATACAGTGAGGTTTTTCTTTCAAGTCGAAGGTATGATAATTCAGAGTAATTCAGAGAATGCACTCAAACACACACACACACACAAAACAGCATCCATATATATTCTTCAGAATGATGTAGAATAGAAAAAAATTATGGTTGGTGTATAAAATTTGAAATTAGTCTGTGGCATCAAATTATGTTTGGATAGTATAACATTAAGTTGAAGAGGGCTTTTTTAGTGTAGGTAGCTGCAGTTATTGAGATTGATATATAGTGTAATGCTGATGCTGATACTCTCAATTCATTATTATGGAGGTGGGCAAGATATACTATGAATTTAAAGTCATAACAAAAAATATGAACCAAGCTTATATTGAAAGCACACACCCTCCAATGCCATAGTAAAAGCATTTCTCATTTGATCGAATACTTACAATGTTTATAGTGCTGAAATTCTTGTGGCGGGGACAGCACTTTTAACACATTATTGGCTTTATCATGCCGAGGAAATGGGAGCCAAGTGCTTATTCAGGGACACACCGAGGTAGTTGACCCTTGGATTATGAGTCCAACACTCTATCAACTGTGCAACAGCAGCTCCTTTGCTGAGAAATATATATCATAACAAATTTATGAAGATGCAGAACAAAGGAAAATTATTGATTTTAATTTGCATGCAACATTTCTCAAACTTGAAAGCTGTGCACTAATATAATGACTCTGTCTGATGCTGTAGTAATAAATGCTGAATTAGGGCTTGTCTCCATTACATCACAAAGCACAAATTATATCCATTGATAATAATGAATACTCATTAAACTGTATGCAATCCCATTACGTTTGTAAAAATATAAGAAATGCAAAAGAATTGAAGTTCAAGAAAATAAAATGTCAGTCATATTTTGTACCTTTTCAAAGTCACTTGCCCTTAAGTAGTATTTAACTATGAAAATATCAGACATAATGTATGGATCACAAAGGCATTGTAGTATCTATGGTTGGATAATGTTTAATAGATTTATGTGAAAGCAGTTGTGTCTGATTAAAATAGGAATTGTTTAATGAAGAAAAAAAGTTTTCACCACAGTTTTAGTTCACCTAGCCATAAAATCAAGTGAGCTTATGGCATGGCCCTGTGTCTATCATGCAATCTTCTGCCCATCAGCATTTGCTGGTTACCACTCTAGAACCCTTGTTTTTAATCCAGTTTTAAGCAAAGTTGTAATTCAGGTATATACTGCCAATGTATTCAACATGTTTGAGTATGAGACAGATCTATGCATTTTAATGGGATCAGATTGCGTCTGATTTGTGGAGTTTGCTAAAACTCTGGAAGCCATATTTCTGATCTGATTTTGATCGAACTTGAAATATATGCTTATATTGTAAAGAGGTCTGACAAGTTTGATAATGGGCAATGTCAATGCATACTGATGTGGCGGATTTTTGCATCAGACTGGCTGAGCATGTTACCACTCTGAAATCATATTTCTGATCTGATTTTGATCAGGCTTGGAATATGGGCTTATATTTTCAAGATCTTGGACGAATTCAGTAATGTGCAAGTTCTACATTATTGAGGTGATCTTGCATCTGATTGGGTGAACTTGTTGCCACTTAGGAAGTCATATTTTTAATCTGATTTAATCTTTTACGATTGGGATCTCATATTAGTTTGATAATGTACTGGATCTACGCATATTAATAAGGTAATCTGACTGAGCTTATTGCAAGTCCAGAGCTTGTATTTCTTATCCAGTTTTGATCAGTCTTCGAACATATGCTTTTGTCAAGATGTTGGACAATATAAATAATGAGTGGGATCCATTCAAGTGATTTTGAATTTATTGACTGAGCTTGTTACCACTCTTGAAACCATAATTCAGATATGATTTGTATCAAACTTGGAAAATGGATTAACTAAGTAATTAATTAATCAAGATCTCAGATGGGTCTAATTGTTTGCTAGATCCATCTGTAATAATGAGGTCATTTTGTGTTTGGATGAGTTTGTCTATACATTTGCAACTCTATTTCTGATCATATTTTTATCAAACTTGGTAAATAAGCTTACATCATCAAGATATATAATTTCTTCTTAAAAGACATTAATCAATAATAATACCTTAGGAGTATGCCCACCACCTCACACATTCAGCCATCCCAAGTTAAATTTTAGCTATAAAAAAGATAAAAGTTGTCCTCGCACATTGGCAGGGTAGGACAAGAATGACCTCCTCTTGGATTGAGGAATTGGTGCCAAATCCCATCCATACTTTGATTACTACTGTTGCTTGTGGTAATAAACACAGTTTTAGAGACCTTACAAAATCCTGTATCATGTGGTATTTTTCACACTTCTGAGTGAGTTGGAGGAGTTTCCCACATAAGGGAAGTATATTACTTCTAATTGTTTTTTCCCTTTTCTGTCTGGGACGAAGTTTTGTAATTTTTTTTAAATAACAACTTCATCATATGATAAACATATTGGCACCTTTTTGTTTTATCTGCCATACTTGCTAGTATTTTCATTTAATAATGAGTAATTGACCTGTTATAGGTGTGCAGTCATTGACTAGATAATATTTATCATGCAGATAATTTCCATAGACATTTATTTCTTCACTAGCATCCACTTCACTGTATATTTATGTGATGCTTTTCAGTCACTGATTGTATAATATTACAGACCAGGAATGTCATGCAGGTAATTTCTAATGACATTGGTATTGTTCACTAGGCAGCGTCAACTTCACAGTAAGTTTATGCAAGGCTTGAATGATTTCATTTGCTCTGGTCACTAGAACATTCATTCACCTTTTATGTATTTGACCTATCATACTATATGATTTCTATCACTCACTACCTAATATTACGGACCAGAAAGGTTGTGCATGCAATTTTCATAGGTATTGATATTGCTCACTTGCATCTACTTCACAGTAAGTTTATGTAACACATGAATGATTGCTAGTATATTCATTCGCATAATTTGTACTTGACCTAGTCTATTTTTTCTGTCACTCACTGTATAATATTACAGACCACAAAGGTTGTGCGTGTAATTTTTATAGGTATTTGCCTTATTCATTAGCATTCATTTCCTGGCAAGTTACACAATGCTTTCACCTGTAGAGGCTGTTGTTTTGCTGTGTTTTCAAGTTGTAAATATAATGGGCAGGATTAGGTGCTGTAAGTACAAGCATTGTCAATGACTGAGGATGTTCATACTATATGTCTGGAATGTGTGGGGTTTGATTCAGGACATAAATATAACATGCTGATGTTGGACTAAGAATCATAGGGCAACAGTCTTGGCCTGCATAGCATACAACAATGCACCAGTAAAAGAGAGGATGATGCCATTAGTAGTGCTGCTGTTGATTCCACATTGGTATGACAGCCTGTCTATGCTTACTGTGAAATCCAGGGCAGAGCAACAGTAGTCAATACCAGGTCAGACCTGGCCTCATCCAGTGCTGGTAGGGACTAGTTACAGGGATCCAATATCATGTATCCCACCCCTGTACTATAACACTGGCTTCAGCAAAGCAGATCGTATGGTCTGTACTCAGTGTAGGAGTTGTATGGCCAATATAGTACCAATGTACCTATGTACCATGACAGAGCTATGGCTAGTTTAGTGTCATAGTATCTATGTACTGTTACGGAACCAATGTTATCCATAACCTGTTTTTAGTTTGCCATGTTTATAGATATGTCTAGGTCCTTGCCATCATGAACCATTGTCATATGGCTTTATTGCCTGTCACAACTTACCAGTACAGTACTTGTGACAGCAGTGTTATAGTCCCAGATATCAGTATCGTACCACTATACAATGACTCAAACTCAAAAGCTTGATTGTCATTTCTTAATCTAACAATTTCAGGGGACAAATTAAAGTGTGATTGAGTTGCAGACTTATTACATAGCTATCTTGTCTCAGCAATGTGAAAACAGCCTGAACCATTTCATCAAGAACCCAGCAAGCACTTGTACTGTACAATCATCAATCTTATGGCTTGCACAATGACAGAGCAGCCCACTACTCACCTAATGCTATAGCTGCATCCATTCTCTTGGCAGAAGAGATGCATTTGTCTCCACATCTGCTATCCGGACAATCATCATGTAATCTTTCTTGGATCAGAGGAAGCCACTGAATATGGAAACCACATGGCCCCATAAACCTAAAGCTGTGCCATTTTCCTTTTATCTTGGAGGAGATTAGGAAATGGGAAAAACCCTCCAAAACAGGCATGACAGGCCAACATTCCTTCCCTTTCATTTGCTCAGAAATAAGGCCATGATTATGCTTCCATTCTGTCATCCCATCTGGAGGAATTAAATGTTCCCAGTGTAATGGGATTTGTTACATTGCTGTTCCTTGGGTGATATACAGTATTTCACAGGGCCTCCAGACTATGTTCTGTGCCCTATCCCCTATATCATAACTTTCATTATAGACATTCTAAGATATTGGTACTAAGTGGATATCCTACAGCTGGTCAAAACTGGTTGGTTACTCCAGATAGCTCTTGCTGCAAAAGCCGAAAGGTTCCAGTTCTGAGCCTGTTAATTCAGGCACCATGGTTTGGACTGGAAAACAACCAGACAGTCTGTCAGCATCATTCAAAAGAGAGACACTTTGCACTTACGGATTTAGTATACCAGTTCAAGGTACTTCCCTTTAGTTTTGAACTTCAGTACGAGAGTTTTAGTGGACGGCCACCTCCACATCAGTGATTTCCATCTACCTGATCAGCATTCTACTAAAGCACCAGGTGTGTTATATTCCAGATCAAGATACTCATTGGATTCTTTGTAAACAAGGACAGATCCATTATTATCTCATGGTATATAGTTCAAAACACTTGCGAACAGAGTCACATTCCCTCAAGAACATGTCTTGAAATCATGTTGACAGCATCTTCAGTCCTCTCAAAAATCACATCTCAGCCCAAGAATTCCTTTGCCAACTGGGTCTCCTCAGTGTAACAGTGGATCTTATCCTAGGTCATCAGTGTATGAGAACATTCCAAATTATTCTGTGACTGAAACTTTAATGAACAGATAGAACTATTTTCCAATTATATGAGGTTACCTCTCAAGTAAATGAGAAAACCCACTTGGCTTACAGTGGGATTTCCCTTGCAGGTCCATCATCTGGGAATTATATTCTGCACAGATGCCAGCATAGCAAGTTGCAATGCCCATCTACTGCCATCATTTCCAGAAGCCAGCAGATTGTGGTCTTCTCATTATCATCTATTCCACATCAATATCCAAGAAATAAAAGCCATAGAGAAAGCAAATCCTGAGACCTCTACCTCTGGTTTTGGATTTTCTAAAGTGTTGTAATCAATGACAAATCCACGTTCAAGTCCTTAACATTCTGGGCAGGCTAAATGTATTATCAGACTCATCCAAAAGGAACCAGTTAATCCAAACTAAATGGTTGCTTCATCCCTTGGTATTCAGTCAAATCTATAGCAGCTGACATCAACCACTAGTGGATTTATTTGTGAAAAGTAGAATGTACCACTGGGCAATTGACAGGACCTGTTGAAAACTTTCAAAGTGGTTACTAAAATGAACTCAGCTAGTGCAAAGAGGAGGACCTTTTCTATTATTCTCATTGAAAAGGGAAACATCCATATCTCATCTCAGGCTGTATCATCCTGGATAAGATGGGTTATTCCCCCTTCATACACTGAATTAACTCAAGATCAAATTAAATTATTGTATGTTTTGACTCATGAGGTTATAGCAGTTACCACCAGCATTGCATTTGAGCATAAAACCCATGGGTTTGAGGTCAGAGACAATTTTCTCTTGCTTTATCTTCGAGATCTTTCATCCCAAAGGGCTGTTTGTCCAGGTGGCAACCATAGCAGCAGCACAACAAGCTACCTTTCCAGGTTATTTGGCAGCTTCTGAGTGACTTTGGAACTTCTACTTATTTTACAGCTTCTGAGTGACTTTGCAACTTCTACTTATTTTACAGCTTCTGAGTGACTTTGCAACTTCTACTTATTTTGCAGGGGAAATTTTTTTTCCCAGTCAGTTACTTAAAGGCATATGGAGTCACTACTCCAACTTAGTTATATCTGAGAAGTTGAAACTGCCTCACAGGCCTTAGGCAACTGAAGATGGGCTTTCTCCAGGGTAAGGGGATGTAACTCCCTCTTCCACTCACCTATTCTCCTAAGTTATTATGATCAAGTAAAGTATTTGAAAAAGAAACCAATTTGATGTGTTTGCAGACATACCCTCCCAACATCTCCACAATTACATCCTACAGGCAGAGCATACATTCTGCTCCAGTATTAATATAACTATGGATGACAATCCCATTATCCATTGGGAGATTGTGTTTGTCCAACTCCCATATATGTGGGCTGACAACTTTTAGCTTTTTTATATCTAAAATTTAAGTCGGGAGGGCTGGATTTGCAAAGTAGTGGTCATGTTCCTAAGGTATTGTGCTCATGTAAATATTTTTAAAGAAACATATTTTGCTCCTAAACTTGGTTTCTTTTATTATGCTTAAAATCTATGCATATTAATGAGGCAATCTTGCATATGATTGTCTGAGCAGCTTACCACTTGAGAGACTGTATGTTTGACCCCGTTTTATTCAGACTCAGTAAATAAGCTACAGTTGTCAAGATTTTGGATAATTAAGTTATGAACAAGACCTTTGTGTAATTTTGAGGTGATCTTGTATATGATTGGCTGAGGTTTTTCAGTCTCACTGGAGACTGCATTTTTGATAGGATTTGAATCAAATTCGGTAAATAGGATTTTTGTCATCAAGATCTTGGTTGAATATAAATATGAGTGATTAATGACATGACCCTGCATATAATTGGCTGATCTTGTCAACACTCTAATGACTTTTTTTCTAATATTTTGATCAAACTAGTTCAGTAGTCTTATGTTTTGAAGATGTTGGATGATTTTAATTATAAGTAAAATTGATGCATATTAATGAGGTAATTTTATATATTATACGCTTGTCACCACTCTGGTGACTGAATTCCAGATGGATATTTCTTCACCTGGTAAATAATCTTATATTATCATTAGGTTATATAATAAGTGAGATCAATGCATATATTCTGCAAGAGTGGTATGCTTGTTACTGTCTAAAGCTAAAGATTGTATTTCATAATCAAGTTTCTATACAACCTGGCAATGGGTTTATATTATATAGATCAAGGATATAAATTATGAATTTATCATTAGAACGAATTTGTATCAGGATATAGTAAAATAGGTCAAATCGACATGATGTAAAATTTTGGAAGATAGTTTACATCAGGGGTCATGCTACCAAACTTTGCCTTCTATTAGGAAAGCAAAATTGTCTTTGCCCTGTGATTGTTTTTTTTATAGCTGTAAATGGAGCAATGGTGGTTGTTGGCTTTTGAAATGCTCCCTTGAGTAATTACAGTGTTGTAGCCCCAGGTGAAATGTATTGCATGCAGCCTTAGCAAACAAACTTGTGCACATTCACAGGCATGTGTTTTAATAGCAGATTGGCCATTAACCCTTTCCCCTGCAAATAACAATAGCTATAACTTACCAATTTTCACAGGTTATGATCAGTTTGTTTTTAAATTTAAACCACAAAAAATTGTGTTTTATGAATAGAATTGGTGAAATCACTTTCTAAATATATATTTTAATAATTTCAACTGCTGTGCTTGCGTTATTTTCTTCATAAAATCATTTTTAAACTCGGCTAACCCTGTAAAGGGGTAATAATGATGGACAATGCTGTGCCTAGGAAGTACCTCTTCATTAGACAGTCTTTTTTTTGTAATTCATTGGGTATCATAGAAAGCAAAGTCTAAATATTATGTGAGATAAGATTTAGCCTAAAAATAACAATACTTAGGTAGCAAACATGGGACAGTGATGTGTTGTGGAATTTGAGAAGCACTGCAAGGTCAAGGTTGTTTTTGTACATCACACATTTTTGTGAAAATGGGAAAAAAGTAGAGAAGCAAATAATACCTGAACAGTTTACTTTGTATTTACAGGTACATAGACAAATATTTAAACCACAAATATGCAATCTTATCTATGGAAAGTGTGAGTCGTCACATTAAGAAAATACAGTAAAACCTGTTATGAGAGACCGCCCCATCTGCCAACAAAAAGCGGTCTCTCAAGACAGGTGGTCTTTCATAGCAGGTTTGTACAAAAATACGTTTCCAAGGTCCAGTTTCAGAACAATTTCAAGAAAAATAACCACAATCACTGTACATATATTCTATTTTGTATTAGTAGTTGTTTCTAAAATATTGTATGCATTCATCTAAAAACAAAATTATATTTTAATAAAGATATACTTCTATCATTAAACATGAAATCACATTTACATTTGAAGATCACATATTTTAGCATATGAAATTGTTTCTGAATTACTCGTTTTCCTTTATAACAACCTAAATTTGTTTTACCAACGTTTAAACCGCTTTTTTGCGAGTGGTCTGCACTTTTTCAATTTTTTCAGTTACAATAATTATTTTCTCCAGCATTAAAATTTGACTCTTTTTAGTTGGAGGTTCGTGCATTGTTATTAAAATTCTAGGTGTTAAAATTATTAGTGCTCAGTTGTAATATCGAACGTAAAGACGGTGGCTGTGGGAAAATATGAAAAATCTATACATGTGCATTGCATATCTAACAATAAAAAAAATATAAAAAAAACCTAAACAATTATCTCATCCAGAAACAGGACCATTTACTCAGTGACAAAAGTCAACGGCTTCATTAAAAGATGACATACAGGGATTAACTCTGTAAGCAAAGTGTGTAATCCGGTCGCAGCAACTTGATTAGACGACAGCTTTGTGATTGGGATGTCATCACTTAACATTGGGGTGGGGTGGGGGGTGAACAAACATCACAAGTCTTGAGCACTATCAATCGAATCCCGCAAATGATTCTCTCTTGCTTGTTTAATAGACAATGACTTTATTCACCCCCGGCAATACCGATTAACTCGAGACAAACAATATACGCGGCCACTTTGTCAACTTTGGCACTTCAACGGCATTTCATGACATGTACATTAGCCTGGTTTACGGACTGTAGAATCTATCACCGGTAGCAACAATCTTTTTTTTAAATATTCCTTTTATGTTTGCTTTTGATCAGAACAATCTATACTAATCAAGCGGTCGTTGTAATAACTGATTACATAAAGGTCACTGTTGTCTGTCTGTTCTCGCGATACAGTCGTCGTAGGGATGCTAGGTCCTACAACGGCCGGGAAGCAAGTTAAGTGCGGGAATAATTAGTCTGGTTCCTGGTTCCCTGTTCTGTATGCTTTCTGCGTTCCCCACCCCTATACAAATAACGGAGAACAACACAGGGAGCATACAAGCAGGGAACCTGTTCTGTATGCTTTCTGCGTTCCCCACCCCTATACAAATAACGGAGAACAACACAGGAGCATACAAGCAGGGAACCAGGCTAGGAAATAATGTACATATACTTTAGTCTGGTTTACAACAGAAACTGTATATCACTATAAGCTTAGCTGAAAATTCAGAGATCGGTAGCCAGCCTATTTTTTTTTTTTTTTTTTTTTTT
>JAECUM010029819.1:0-25848 GCA_016617855.1 Megalonaias nervosa
TTTTTTTTTTCCTTTTTTTTTTTTTTTTTTTTTTTAACCCATTTTTCATTGAAACGGTTATACAAGGTTACCAGATAAGAAGCTCTAGAGTATAACTTATAAATTTACTTGATGAGGCAAGTCAAAATATTAGGATGAGGCAAGTCAAATCATTAGGATTAAGCCTGCTTTAGTTATGTTGCAAGTTGGAAAATGTGAGTTATGATTGTTGCTGTCTATATAAAAATTTCATCAAGGGGTTTCAACAATGTTTAAATGAGATCTTTCATATAAACATTCATACATTTACTGCTGATGTCAACACTGCAAGAAAGGTGATTACTGTTTTGCTATACATTAACACAAGTGCAATTAAAGAAATTACATTATTTAAATTTCAAGACACAATAATCTTTTTTTAAAAAAAAGTTACCAGTCCATGATTATCAAGCTAGGGATTGTTAAAAACTGTTGAGCACTTCTTAATAACGTTTATTACACTGTTATTTAGACAGCATTGATGACATGTACTGATGGGAAAGCTGAAACTTATTTAAATTAAATATTTAGATGATAATAATAATAATAATAATGACTAACAAGTTGGATAAAGATTTAATTTTATTTCCAGTGGTGAGGGTTAATGTAGAGTATTGCCATATTTGATTGATAATTAAATCAGCTTATTCCTAATATTGTCAAATTATCAACGCAGTTTTTGCTTGAAATACCAAGTAAATCATATGCAATATCTGTTGAAGTGGTTTATATCTTCATTACAAGCTTAATTTATTTGAAGCATTATCCAGTCTATTGTACTTAATAACCTGCTACATGTATTTTAGCAGTCCGATAATACCCCTTGAGTGTACCCCTATATATTTATCAACCAATCAAACGAAGTTCAATGCAGGCGCCAGAGTAAACATTCAGTCAAAACAGAACAAGAATTGGTTTATGCCATTTCGAATTCATAAACAGTGTCAGGCGT
The DNA here is from genome assembly GCA_016617855.1 of Megalonaias nervosa. Lineage (NCBI taxonomy): Eukaryota > Metazoa > Mollusca > Bivalvia > Unionida > Unionidae > Megalonaias > Megalonaias nervosa. The sequence continues at coordinate 971 of JAECUM010029819.1, forward strand.
ATTTTACTCTCCGGGAGTGCAACAATACGGTTTTGGAATTAACTATTTGAATACTTGAAGTGCTGCAAGAATCACTCGTTTTAGTAAAAAGTTAAATTATTCACCTTTCCTTTGATCGGAGGATCGTCGTATTTCAAAATTATGGGCCGGAAGAAGTCAGACGTTACGTATGGTCATGTATTTATAGGTTACTACTTTGCGGTAAATAGTTTTAAAACTTTTTCTTGGTTTGTCCGATAATACACGTTGACCGATAATACACCGACTGGCAAGGTAAAAATACAGTTACATTTAATGTTTACATATAGTTCCAAAGACCCCTTCAGCGCCTCACCGAAAAATCGTGTTCCCAAGGTAATTTAGAAAGAATAAAGAAAGAAATAAGTGAATGGCAGTGGTGTCACTAGGGTTCTTTTCACCCAGTGCTGTAACTCATGGTGTCACCCCCATGGGCCTCCTTCCGTAACAGACCATACATAATCCTTAGTAATGTCATTTTGGTGTCACCCCCTCTGATGGTGTCATCCGGTGAGGTCTGCACCCCACGCACCCCCCCCCCCCGTGACGCCACTGATGAATGGATAACATTGTTTTTTAATATCTGAGTAGTTATTATTACATGATTTTTTTAAATATAATAAGGAAATAATATAGCGCACTGTAGAAATGCGGGTCTAATTGCTCATGCGTAGCGATACGTAGGCAGCTACAGTGCAACAGGGAAAACAAACGATTTATACATCGAATAATACAAGAGACACAGAATTGTGAAATTCACAAGTATTTTTCCCCATAAAAACGGGGAGTGGGGTGGGCAGAAACAGAAAATGGCCCTTATTCAATATAGTATTTTATATTCAGGTAAGACATGCTCACCCACACCGAGAAAAACAAGAAAGTAAGCAAACAAAAGAACTAACCAATCAGCAGCTGGAGGTCCAGAAAACCATAAAAGTATCACGAGTTACCAAGTCTATTGAAACAAATTAAATGTGTAAATTAACGTTGATCTTGTTTAATTTTATTGATTGACTAAAAAAATTAACTTTAGAAGTTTATGGACTAAAAGAAAAATGTATAAACGTGATACATTTATTGGTTAGTTACTTTATATGACGCTTGGGATGGTATTCTTAGCACAAGGTAGCGCCATATGGAACTCCCCGGGGGTACTTTTAGTACTATGTTACATCATATGTGACGCGGGGGGGGGGGATTTTTACTACTAGGTTACATCGTATGTGACGCCGGGGGTATTATTAGTTGTAGGATATGCTATATGTAACATTGCGAGGGTATTTTTAGTACCAAGTTACTTCATATGGGACGCTGGAGGTATTTATACTACTAGGTTACGTCATATGTAACGTTGCCGGGGCATCTGTAGTACAAGGGTACATCATATATAACGCGGGGACGTTTTTAGTACTAGGTTACGCCATAAGAAACACTAAGGAGGTGAAATGTTAGTGCTAGGTTACGTCAAATGTGACGCATGCGGGTATTTTTAGAACTAGGCTGCGCGATATGTAGTGTTGCGGGGATATTTTATCACTAGATTACTTCATATGTGACGCGGGAGTAATTTTAGTACTATGTTACGCCATATGTAACACGGGGGTACTTTTAGTTCTACGTTGCGTCTTATGTGACACTGGAGGGGGTGTTTTTGGTACTAGATTACGTGTGTGTGTGTGTGTGTGTGTGTGTGTGTGTGATTTAGATTTTTAACGTTGCTTTAACAATTTTTCAGTCATATCGCTACGATGATCTGCAGTGTGACAGTTGATAGTGATGTTTAACACTGGGGCATCATGCTGCAGACATGTAGCATGATGTCCCACCCAGTCACATTATCCTGACACCAGGCCGACCAGTTTTAACACTAACCTCTTAATGCTTAGCGCCAAGCGAGGCAGATGTTAGTAACATTTTTAAAGTTTTTGGTATGACTACGTCATATGTGACGCTGCGGGTGGGGTAGTTTTAGTACTAGGTTAAGCCATATGTGTCACGTGGGGGATACTTTCTGTACTAGGTTAGCTAATCATTTTTTTTATTCATAATTTCAGCAATTTTTTTTTTACCAATTGATCTCAAGCATACACAAACATACAGACACACATACACACTCATATATACACGCAAGCACACACTGCTTAATCTTTAGTTCTCTTTGAGTTTGAAATGTAAAATGAAGTTATGTCATCACCTAGAATGTGGTAGATTGTATAAGTACGTTTCTGCATAGCCTTAGTGTTGGCATCACGGTGGTATGCAAGTTATGTACCACGGCTTTACCTGGTTGGAGAGAGAGAGAGAGAGAGAGAGAGAGAGAGATGGCAGGTTTTAAAGGAAAGGAAATAATTAAGGTCGCGCTCTACAGTGCAGAGTGTTAAGTTTCTAAAGAAAAAAGAATTTCACCGGGATTCCTCACTAATTATATTTAAAAGAGTCCTTGCATATCTTAGTGATTGTTAAAAGGACTTTCAATTCTCTTTATTTTGATGCATGATGACGGGTTTAATATGGATTATAGACTATACAGCTTGTCATCACTTCGGAAGTACATGTATCAAAAAACTGTTAGCTCCACTTGGTCATTTTCACTTCAGGAATTTGTAAATTGTTTAAAAAAATAGCCGATATCATATTTTACAGTTTACCAGATATATTTGGCAATTCATGACTTAGTTTAACAATGAGAATGCGAGTTTCGGAAGAGGAGTGTAAGTTTCTAGATGAGATGTACATACAGCTCAGGTCAGCACCGTTCCGGTGGGCAAAGTGGTTAGAGAGTCCGCCTCGGATGTGGGAGGCCTTGGGTTCGAACCTCGGCCGAGTCATAACAAAGACTTATACAAATGGTACTAGCCGCTGTCGCGCTGGGCGCTCAGCATTAAGAGGTTAGTGTTAGGACTGGTCGGCCAGGTATCAGACCAATGTGACTGGGTGGGACATGATGCTACATGTCTGCGGTGCTGTTCCGGTGGCTAGTGGTTAGAGCGTCTCGGATGCGGGAGGTCTCGGGTTCGAAGCCCGGCCGAGTCATACCAAAGACTGATAAAAATGGTACTAACAGCTGCCTCGCTAGGCGCTCAGCATTAGGAGGCTAGTGCTAGGATTGGTGACTAGGTGTGACATCATGCTACGGTATGATGCCCCAATGCTAGACATCGCTATAAACTGCCACACTGCAGACATCGTAGCAATATGACTGAAAACTGTTTTAAAGCTACTTTAAAAATCCAAATCACACACACACACACACACTTTTAGATACAAGTTTAGCTTGCGAGCTGGCTTGTGTAAATTGGGATTCTTAAAGAAATGTTACATCGTGATAGAAATATACGGCAGCCCGTAAGCGCCAGGTGAAAAATATAAACTTTAATTTTTAACGAGATAACAATGCGTTGTTACGAGATAACATTGCGTTATTACGAGGTAACATTGCCTTTCTACTTTATAGCATTGCGTTTATACGAGATAGTATTGCGTTATTACGAGATAGCACTGCGTTATTACGAGATAATATCGCGTTAATAAGAGATAGGATGGAGACTCATTTCTAAGACATATACATAAACTTTCTCGGCATGCGAAAACTGGGTCTCTTCCTGCCATATTGGAACGGTTGCAGGGTCATGACTTTCAACCCATTGATTCTTGCGCTCTTTGAACCGGCTACTTAATCATGACTTCAAACCCTTGTCTGACATCCCCACGCTAAATTTAATGGACACCTATGGAAGTAACGGCTACTGGGTCATGACTTCAAACCATTGACTGACATCCCCACGCCAAATTTAATGAACACCTATGGAAGTAACGGCTACGTAGTAGGCAGAGGCAGAAAATGGCAAGACATGGCATTCAGCGGATCTATATTATTTATTTATTTATGAAAAAAGCCTGCAAAAAATTCTATGAAATTTACGACGTTAAATATGTGCAATTTTATAAAATGTAAATACTGCCTTTAAGTTTCTTCATTGTAAGGTAAGGAAAAGAACTGAAACGAAGTTTTAAAAAAATAAACAGTAATTTCATGAATCAACCGGAAGAATAAAGTTTTGTCACAGAAAACCGATGCAGGAACTGCATGCAGTTTTGATCAACGACTTTCATTAACATAATTATGTTTATTTATTTTTCTGAAATACAGCACTCCAAATGAAAAGATGGTATAGAGAAGAGAAGATGATCTCACAAGATTCTATTGACTATTTTACAGGCTGAACTAGACAACTCCGCTGAAGTCTGGAACACGCACCGCATTCTAAGTAATCGGAGTACAGGAATACCTTGCGACAAGCCCGTGTTGCTGTACATATTGCCAGATCTCTATGGATTCGAGAATTTAATGTGACAGGTAGGCAGTTTAGATATCGAAGTCTGTGAGGAAGAATGTCAAGCAAAGAATGACTGGCCTTATGACAAAAATTATTACAAGATGTGTCCGATTCTGATGGACAAGAACGACTGGAACCAGCCAGTAGATCCGTCTGAAGCTGGAAATGTGTACCAGGAATGTATTTAAAAAAAACCACTCTATAAGAACAACATCACTTGTCAAATAAATTATTTATTAAATCTTGTATTTATTATGAACTTTATTGTACAAAGATGTACAGAATATCATATATATATATATATATATATATATATATATATATATATATATATATATATATATATATATATATATGCTGAAGTGCACATGTCCCTACTACACTTCATGGATGTATTCGTGCTGATTCTTGCATCTTTGCAAGTCAGATGTGCTCATGGGAAAATCTACAACAGATGAAAAACTGAACTTTAGCAGGGTCAAAATGAAATACAGAATGAGGAAGTTCTTATGTACTGCTTGTAAGGGTAGATTGCATAAACAAGTGATCATATTACGAGTACAGACTTAGAAATCGATTTAAATACAACAGTTGACCAATTATGAGGATGCAATATTGGTCACTTTGACCTGACATTGATTTTATAATTCATTCATTGCACAGTTATGACTTTACTAGGTTCCCTGACACTAACGTGAACAATGCAGGAGAAAATAAGCCTCAGACCCAATCTTGGCTGTTGCCATATTTGTACTCATTGCTTCAACATGCATCACCTCGCAAAAAGGTACTGCATTACAAGTAATGTACTTACATACAGTGGTTCAGTAGTTTCATTGATGGCGACAGTGTCTTGAAAACGATAAATCATATTTTTTCTTTAAAATCATAGTGGGAGGGGGGAAGATTCGTGGAATTAGCGTACCTATTTGTGTTATAGATTATACTACTCATGTTTTAGTCAACGTGTTTTCCAGTTCTCTTAGGTATGGTAAGAATAGTCATTCCTCTCTTAATCGTCGCTGCCAAAAGCGGTTTTCAGCAAGTCCGTCTGCTATTGTAATAGTGACTGCAATAATGACTGCTATTGTAATAATGACTGCTAGTGTAATAGTGACTTCTATTGTAATAGCTGCTATTTTAGTAATGACTGATATTGTAATAGTGACTTCTATTGTAATAATGACTGCTATTGTAATAGTGACCGCAATAATGACTGCTATTGTAATAATGACTGCTAATAATAACTACTATTGCAATAATGGCTGCTGTTGTAATAGTGACTATATACGTACTTGTGGATTAATTTAAAAAGACGTTCTTGTAAAGACGCTTAAGGCTTACGTGGGCATGATAAAGTGAGGAACTTTCTGTTCATTACACATCTGTACAATTAATGATAAATAGATTTGGTATTAAAATGCTTTTCAAACATTTGCTCGTTTGGGCCGAAAACAATTTGCATTTTTCTTGACTATCGATGAATGTGAAGCTGTACAAGATGATTATGTTCAGTATATAAATTATCTACCAAACCTGTAATGGTATGTTGGTGGTTTGGTGTTTGATTGTAGCCATTCATAAAATATTGCCGTTATTGCAGACAGATTTATCCGCAAGTCATCATTAAACACACAGGCCAGTTTTCGACACATACCCATGTTTCTCGCAGTTTTTCAGTTACGGTCCTTTTTAAAGGTGTTTATGAGATAAATTTACAGCATATTTCCATATCAAATTCGATGTTAAACAACTTGTAATTGAATTGTATAACCCTAGCATCTATCGCCATTTCGAATTAGCGTGTTTCATCATCTGATAATCGGTAGTTCCATCGATATCGAGTGACCAATAATTTGCAGCTTTAGTTCGTTGGAAACCTTAATTTAGATATTTGTGTCATGTTCTAACGTATGTGTATTTGTCATTTGACTGTCACGTGATGAATATATCTTGTGACTATTTTCACGGTTCAAACAACGATCCGAATTACAAAATGGATTAAATGAGACTGTGTGATGCCAAGCACAAATTTAATACATGTGTAAACAAACAGGATAAGCAGTGTCACAATATGCAGTCAATATGGTGTTGATAAACTCTTTTCATTGAGTCATAAGATCGCTGATTATCCACATACAAAAAGTACTGAATATCTATCAATGTTGTATTCATGCGTAATCTTCACCTCACAAATGGGGCCAAGTTAACTCTATAGTGTAGAAGAGTGCCTAACTCGTGACCAAAGAGTCTAAAATTTGAATCTGGCTTTGCCCAGCCTGGGTCGGCTGCTGCAGAACTCGTGGCCAAAGAGTTTTTAATTCGAACCCAACGTAGGCTAGCCCTGATCAGCTTTGTTGTGAGTTCTTGGTCAAGACACTTCACTATTGTCTGTATACTATAATAAGCTCTGTAATGAATAAATACTATCCATATTTGGCCGACATTTTTTCTAAAATATGACTTACAGAGTAGTAGCAGTTAGGACAATTTTTTTTAGGGGGTTACCCCCATCCACCCACCCCGAACTCAGGGCCACACCGTAAACTCGCATCTTGCTTCCGTCTTTAGGCCATCACCGAATCCGTGATAATTAAAAAACTTCCCTAGTCTTCCGATAATTGAATGATCCAAAGATAATGAACTTGTTTCATTTAATTCTTCACTTCTTGTTATAAGAACTAGTAAGAGACATGGTAAAGGGAAAAATAATATCCTTGGAACTTGAATAAGTTGGTGGAAACCACTTCATTTTCACACTGTAAATTGGTTATTTAATCGATTTTGTAACCAAATGTTAATTTCACGCTACTAGAAAAGCGCTGTAACTGGCAAAACCGATTTACCAAAATGAAACTCTAAATTCTGTAGATTCAGAATTGTAAGTTAAAGTGTCAATGGCTGCATTTTTCAGTAATTTGTATGTATTCAAACATTTGTTTAAAGATAAGTATATGGTTATATAAACAAATAAGCAACATTGGTTGTAAACTGCATTGGGGTGAAACAAATAAAATCCAGTACAGGCCGTAAGAGTTTATTTAAAATAATTTTTTCAGCCGTTTCTGTTGTTTTGTTTTTTTTCTATGACACTAACTTGTTAAGTTTCTAAATACCTTAGAAGTTTTAAAGATTTTAAAAGTGAATGTTAATAGAATTTAAATTTTTCATTAAGTGTCGTCATAATTTGTAGCTTGCGCCCGTATCGGATGTTTTCTGCAATTATCTCAACAAGCTAGTTAAACTAACAACGTCAATTATACGTGGCAAAAAGTACGTAAACATTGGCAGTAAAATTGAAAAACTGGAAGCTATAGAGGACTTGGTCTGGCGTTTTCAATATGCATGTAATGTGCAGAGTTTGTCAAAATATATTTCAAACTTATTACAGTTCTTCATATAACTTTTGGATAAATTATAATAATTCGCTCCATTTTCTCCTAGTTCTGTTTTCTCCGTTTCTTAGAACGGTACATCACTTGGTACAGTATCTGACTCGTAATCCAGCGCATGCAGGCTCGATACAAGCCCAAGTCAGCCCGGGCCTGTAATTTGTGTAAATCCCTCTTCCGCTCCTGCAGAGCTCGGTCATACAACTGAATCACGGACTCTTTATGGATAAAGACACCAAACCAAGCAATATGACTAGTCCATAAATAAGGTGTCCTTCTACGCAAATCATAGAGCTTACACAAATACGGTATCTCAAGCACTTTGCAAGGGATGTATACATGCATTGGTCTCAAACAATATTTTTTTCAGGTTTCAAATAGTTATGGAAAGGAAGTGGTTGTTTCAAATAGTTAAGGGAGGGGGTGTTTTTTTTTTCTATTGTATTAGATCCACATATAAGCTATATCAACGACATTTAAATGCGTATGAGGCGATCAAAACACCCAACCATTTTCCCGTGTTATTTGTTCTATGATTGTCATGGTCCAGCTGAGAAAGTCCTTGGCGTTTCAAAAGAGTTTAACTTACATCAAAACTTTGCGATGGTACTCAAAGTAATTTACCCATTTTAATCTTTAAGTTTGTTTTCGGTGACTTTTTTAAATACCTAAACTTATTTTTGGGGCGCAGCGTTTCAGCCCGGGCAGGTGTAAAATGGTCTATTTAGCGCTGCATCCAGTAAACTAGAGCTACGCCGCCTTTCCCTCACGCCGTGGAATCTGGAAAGTCCTAGATATACATGACTATATATTAAATCATCCTCGTCATAGGAGAGAGAGAGAGAGAGAGAGAGAGAGAGAGAGAGAGAGAGAGTACTGTATGTTTAGCAGTGTTTATTACAAATATACAAGACATTTTCTACAGAACGACTGTTTCGAAGGTAGTTCAACGCTATTGATACAGTCAGATCATCTGTAGGCGGGCGTTCAGACAAATAGACGAATATAAGCATCGCTTAATGCCCAGAATCACTGGGCTATTTTGTACATAAAGCCAGACAAAGCTATTAAAAAGTATTAATTGGAATCCCTGTACATTAAAAATAACCAGAAATAACAACATTTTAAAGAAAGGTAAAAAAACAATAAACAATTAAATCTTTTGAGGAAAAAAATGATTTTTAAGCAACTGCAATGCATATTGAAAAGAGGTAATATTTCTTTCGAATGGATGGATCGCCAAATGGTTAATCCGAATATCGGTAGTACAGCTCGAAATGAATGACCTTCAATTTTCTCATTTCATTAGCACAGATATTTGGCCGTTGTCTGCTCCGGGAAAAAAAAAGATATCACAGTATCCATCCAATTTACCTGCTGAGTATGCACGAGATCATTCGTCCAAATCAAGGGAAGCAAAATGATGCATTCGATTGTGATTATTTTACCAAAAATGTCAGACTGTCAGGTATTTCACTGTCAGACTGTCAGGTATTCTTGTGCAGCTCAATCACACCTACTGTTCATACGCATCGATATCAGCCCTGAAATTGGTGGTTGGGCCGGTTTGGCACGTTGCGACCCATTAATTGTTATGTATATTACTGACAATCAATTTAACTCTTTTTCGTCGCGCGCACGTTTACGAGTCCTTAAGTTCTACCCTACTTCTGAGCTCTGTACCGTCAAAATCTTTTAAGATACACCAAAGTGGGCAGTATGACAGACAAGGAGATGAAAGTAGCTTAACAATGACACTAAATAATCTACTCACATTGCAAAATACGGCTGAAAAATCCTTATTCTTCACACACGATTGTTTAAGGCCAGAAATTACATGTTTTTGGAACCGGAATTTGTGTCCGTTACTTTGGCTCTTTAGCTTGAGATCTAAATGGGTTACTCTACATACAGTTTGAACTTCTAAGTGATTGAAGAGTGTAAGATGAAATTCTTTACATCTGCAACATGAACAATGAAAAGAATGTTGGCATACCTCTATGTTACTTTTATGTACTGTGGCTGATATTCCTTAATATATTGTACTTGTGGAAATTGTACATGATCAAAGCATACAGCTAATTAAAATTACTGTTCCCTTGTGCTAAAAAAAACCCCCAAACAAATGAGCCTGAATTAGCCTAAAGTACACTACCTTTAGCATTTATTGAAATATGGAAAATTAATTTTGCCAGACTAGACAATATCAGCTTCTGAAGGTACAAAGAATGAATTACCAAATATACAAAATGTTAATACAAACCAGTATTTTTTAAGCTTTGCACATTTGAAGTAAGGCCAAGCTGTATTCTCTATAGCCCATCAATCATACACCAATATAAAGGTAATTAAAAGTTGTTGTAAAAATGCCTAAGATATGCGAGGTCTTTTTTAAATAGTCAGGAGAGCTAGTGAGGAAACCCGGGAAAATTTTTTCCTTTTTTTATTGCGTTAAGCTTTGATATTGGTGCCATTTAATAAATACGTATATGTGATTGTCTGCTGTTATGAAAATACAGCATTTGGATAAAAACTATCTGAGCAGTCCTACCATGTAAGACGTCTATCCTGATATTTATATTGTTCGGGTCGACCAAAGCCAACATAAATATCAAGGTAGACATTTTGCATGGTAGGACTACAATTTGAGAATCTGAAAAATGAAAAGAAGTCAGTATTTAACAAACAACAACAAACCAGCTGAATAAAATAACTGATAATTACAACTGATAAAATTTCAGTGGGCATTTGTTGCCTTGAACTAAATCAAAATTTAGTTAATTAGGTTTATATAAAAGTTTGAGACTTCCACAAATCATATGACATCAGTCGATAAGAAAACAAGCACGTCTATGTATACTGAACCCATGAATTAGAAACGTGCAAATTTCGAAAATATATTAATAATCATCCCATCCAAATGAATCGGTACATCAATGTCAGTACAACCAGATTTGTGAAAGTAGTTTGAATTGAAGTTTACACTGAAAAGTCATGTTTCATTCTATGGTCAGTATAAATGAATGAACTCCATCTTACGTCTGTTGAGGATGCAGTGCTAATATAAATATTATTTTACTTGCAGCTACATGAATTATAGGAAGTTTTCACATCACAATGAAGTGCGAACCGCAGTATCGAGGGATGCTTCAATACAGACTTGCATGTAAAAAATCTCTTGTGTGGAAATAAACATCGAAATCAAGCACAGTATTTGACTTTTGGTCAATTTTATTAGGATCCACCTATCTTTAATCTCAATGGATCTCAATAGATCACAATTATCACTAGAAACAAATCACAAATAGTATTTCGTGCCAGTAATGAATGTTGTTTAAATCTTCATAACATCTAGCTTAAAAATATTGGGACAAGGCACTTCACCTCACTTTCCTCGGTTTTAAAATTTACTTGTGTTGCTATGATATAAAAGACCAAACAAAACCGATAAGGGCTAGTAAAGTTGCTTATATATTACCTATAAATCATACATGTACTGTAAGGTCTAGTGATGTTGCTTATAAATTACCTATAAATCATACATGTGCTATAAGGTCTAGTATAGTTGCTTATAAATTACCTATAAATCATACATATACTATAAGGGCTAGTAGAGTTGCTTATATATTACCTATAAATCATACATGTACTATAAGGTCCAGTATAGTTGCTTATAAATTACCTATAAATCATACATGTACTGTAAGGGCTAGTAGAGTTGCTTATATATTACCTATAAATCATACATGTACTATAAGGGCTAGTAGAGTTGCTTATATATTACCTATAAATCATGCATGCATTATAAGGGCTAGTATAGTTGCTTATATATTACCTATAAATCATACATGTACTGTAAGGGCTAGTATAGTTGCTTATATATTACCTATAAATCATACATGTACTATAAGGGCTGGTAGAGTTGCTTGCAAATTACCTATAAATCATACATGTGCTATAAGGGCTAGTAGAGTTGCTTATAAATTACCTATAAATCATACATGTGCTATAAGGTTTAGTATAGTTGCTTATATATTACCTATAAATCATACATGTACTATAAGGGCTAGTAATGTTGCTTATATATTACCTATAAATCATACATGTGCTATAAGGTCTAGTATAGTTGCTTATATATTACCTATAAATCATACATGTACTACAAGGGCTAGTATAGTTGCTTATATATTACCTATAAATCATACATGTACTATAATGGCTAGTAGAGTTGCTTATAAATTACCTATAAATCATACATGTACTATAAGGTCTAGTAATGTTGCTTATATATTACCTATAAATCATACATGTACTATAAGGTCTAGTAATGTTGCTTATATATTACCTATAAATCATACATGTACTGTAAGGTCTAATAAAGTTGCTTATAAATTACCTATAAATCATACATGTACTATAAGGGCTACTATAGTTGCTTATGTATTACCTATACATCATACATGTACTATAAGGGCTAGTAGAGTTGCTAAAAAATTACGAGCCGATGTGCTTCTGTGCCCAATCTGGTATTGATTCAAAAAGGTAAATACAAACTATTTGCCTTTGAAATACTTAGTTTTCTAATTGACGATGGTCAGACTAATATATAGATGGACAATGTGAATACAAAGTTTTACCATTGCGACATTACTCATAGGCGAGATGAAAATTGACAACGCAATGAAACAAATGCCAATAACATCATAAAACTTATTCAAGGGTTTTTGTCTTACTATTTCAACACAACCTCTTCCAAGAAAAATATATATCGAATGTGATATCATAATATTCAATGCATGTATAGTCATTATGCGACTTTACAATAGCAGTCAGAGTGTGGTACATGTACAATAGATAAATTTCAAGTTAGATAGAAAGAGGTACTCAGTTCAAGACCTCCCGTGCAATAAGAAATCTGATATTACATTAAGTAAAATTTGCTGTGAATGAGAAATTCGGGTCAATATGAAACGTAATGAAATACGTTATAGCTGATGTTGCTATATAAAAATGGAAATGCTAGTGAGAGATAGATGATTGTAAATAAATGAGGAAAACTCATACAAAGGACAGTGTATGTCATGCATATCAGAATCTGTACTTGTGTGTGACACATTTCTCTCTATCACCTAAATTACATACAAAGGACAGTGTGTATCATGTATATCAGAATCTGTACTTGTATGTTATAAATTGCCGTCTATCAGCTAAATTACATACAAAGGACAGTGTATATCAGAAGCTGTACTTGTCTGTGACAAATTACCCTCTATCAGCTAAAATACATACAAAGGACAGTGCATATCATGTATATCAGAAGCTGTACTTGGATGTGACAAATTGTCCTCTATCAGCTAAATTATACACAAAGGACAGTGTATATCATGTGTATCAGAATCTGTACTTGTATGTGATAAATTGCCCTCTATCAGCTAAATTACACATAAAGGACAGTGTATATCAGAAAGTGTACTTGTATGTGACAAATTGACCTTTATCAGCTAAATTGCACACAAAGGACAGTGTATATCATGTATATCAGAATCTGTACTTGATGTGACAAATTGCCCTCTATTAGCTAAATTACATACAACAGACAGTGTATATCTTGTATATTAGAAGCAGAGTTTGTATGTGACAAACTTCTCTCTATCATCTAAATTACAAACAAATGGACAGTGTATATCATGTATAGGAGAAGCAGAGCTTGTATGTTAAAAATTGACCTCTGTCAGCTAAATTATACACAAAGGACAATGTATATCATGTCTATGAGAAGCTCTACCTGTATGTTACAAATTGCCCTCTATCAGCTAAATTACACACAAAGGACAGTGTACATCATGCATATCAGAATCTGTACTTGTATGTTACAAATTGCCCTGTATCAGCTAAATTACACACAAAGGACAGTGTATATCATGTATATGAAACGCAGAGCTTGTATGTTACGACTTGCCCTCTATCAGCTAAATTACAGAAAATGGACAGTGGATATCATGTACATGAGAAGCTGAGCTTGTATGTAATAAATTGCCCTCTGTCAGCTAAATTACATACAACGGACAGTGCATATCATGTATATCAGAAGCTGTACTTGTATGTGACAAATTGCCCTCTATCAGCTAAATTGCACACAAAGGACAGTGTGTATCATATATATCAGAATCTGTACTTGTATGTCATAAATTGCCCTCTGTCAGCTAAATTATACACAAAGGATAATGTATATCATGTATATCAGAATCTGTACTTGTATGTTACAAGTTGCCCCCTATCAGCTAATTTTTAGAGAATGGACAATGTATGTCATGTATATCACAAGCTGTACTTGTGTGTTACAAATTGCCCTCTATCAACCAAATTACATAACAAGGACAGTGTATATCACGTATATCAGAATCTATACTTGTATATTACAAATTGTTCTCTACCAACTAAATTACACACAAAGGACAGTGTATATCATGTATATCAGAATCTGTACTTGTATGTCATAAATTACCCTCTATCAGCAAAATTATACACAAAGGACAGTGTTTATCATGAATATCAGAAGCTGAGCTTGTCTGTTATACATTGACCTCTATCAGCTAAACTACACACAAAGGACAGCGTATATTATGTATATGATAAGCAGAGCTTGTATGTGACAAATTGTCATCTGTCAATTAATTACACACAAAGGACAGTGAATATGATGTATATCAGAAACTGTACTTGATGTGACCAATTGCCCTTTATTAGCTACATTATGCACAAAGGACAGTGCATGTCTTGTATATCAGAAGCTTTGCTTGTATATGACAAATTGCCCTCTAGCAGCTAAAAACACACAAAAGACAGTGTACATCAGGTATATCAGTAGCTCTACTTGTATGTAACAAATTTTCCTCTATCAGTTAAATTACATATAAAGGACAGTGTACATCAGGTATATCAGAAGCTGCACATGTATGTTACAAAGTGCCCTCTATGAGCTAAATTACACACAAAGGACAGTGCATATCATGTATATCAGAAGCTGTACTTGTATGTTACAAATTGCCCTCTATCAGTTAAATTACATACAAAAGACAGTATATATCATGTATATCAGAATCTGTACTTGTATGTTACAAATTTCTCTCCATCAGCTAAATTATACACAAAGGACAGTGTTGATCATGTATATGAGAAGCGGAGCTTGTATGTTACAAATTGCCCTCGATCGGCTAAACTACACATAAAGGACAGTGCATATCATGTCTATCAGAATCTGTACTTGTATGTTACAAATTGCCCTCTGTCAGCTAAATTACATACAAAAGACAGTGTATGTCATGTACATCAGAATCTGTACTTGTATGCTACAAATTGCCCTCTATCAGGTAAATTACGTACAAAGGGCAGTGTATATCATGTATATCAGAAACGGTACTTAAATAGAAATCCAACAATGTAAAACAAAGTCAAAATGTTGAACATAATTGCAACATGTATATAAAGCATAAACATTGATTCAGAATACATTTTAGTCAAACCAGAAATGGGTTCAATGCTATCCATGCCGCAACGCACTGCTTAATTTGACCTAAACACAAACACATAACCAAATGTGTGACAAAAAGATGGTTGGAAGGACAGGTGTAGCCTTTCATATGATTGAACATTATCAGATCACTTTTTCCAAACGTGTTGAAAAATATGTTATTTTATGAAATAAAAATCCTCTCTATTGATGAAATACTATATGATGATTGGTACATATTCACATATAATTGTATTGATTTCAAAGAAGTGGTCTATTTGTTCTAACTTCTGCATTAAACTATTCTATCTAGTTTGACCAGTTTGCGATAGCAGAAGGGATGGTATATAAGATGGAGTCAGGCGTTTCCCATAAAATTATTAGAACCCTACATTGAAGCAATTTTATCAAAGTGGAAAAATAATAATCATTAACACTTTTGAAAAAAAATCATCAATAAATCTTGTATACATGGCATTAAAAATGAATAACGAGGTATAAAAAGGAATCAAAGTCTTTTGATATTTAAGTCTACATCAGAGATAAACTGTATGAAATGAATGTCATAATGAGAAAATGAATGAACAATTTGGGTAACTTTCTTGTTCCACAGGTGTTCTCTTTACACTACATTACACAGAAACCATTGAACAATTTTGCAGCAGATATCCTGTAATTCCAACACGCTTTCAATTGCCTTGTGAATCATAGGGAATCATCACAATTATAGAAAATCTCAAGTCAAAGTATTGAAAAGGATACACGTATTTAATTAAAATGTAATCAAATTATTACTGCTTTTATTAAAGTTAGTCCAACATAAGTTTAAGTCAGCTCTGTTTGTACAATAATGAATGACATTGCTTCTAGGTGGTGTATGACACTGCAATAACTGAATATTTATGCCAAAGTAAATTCTGAAAATATTTTGATAAATTTTCTAAGGACATTTTTGGTACGTTACGCAGATGCTGTCCTACTGTTTTCTGATTTTCAGTCATGCTGGACGGAAAGCTAATCATGCTGATGGCCCTTTTTGATGCTGGTTTGCATATATCATGTATTCTGTCTAGCTCTGCATATTTCATGTATTCAATCTAACTATGCAGATGTCGAACCCATCTTCGTGAGGTGATATGCTCAAGTGTCAACAACAACATTGGTTCCTGGATCAACCCTTTTTCAGCAATTTCGATAATTGTTTGATGGATGTTTTTCATTTTGGGAAATATTCTTCCTTTGTGGTCTTCTAACGCCTCAATCACATCATCTGTGTCAGCCTGTTCAAAATCTTGCATTGCCTTGTTAAAATATCTCACCGTTATTTACAAAGTTAGAAAATTCTCCAGAATATACTGTTGTGTCTGCCATGTAACCTGTGTTCCATACACAACCTGGTTGATAAATGCTCTTTGAGCATCAATAAAAAATAACCACATTGCTCGTAACTGACTTTCAGGACTTTCGAATTGCATCCAACTTACTGTGTCCAAAATCATGGCGAAGATATGGAATTTTAGTTTTGGTTCCCAATGTACATTTATTGCAAAAGTCTTGCCAAAATTCAGTGATGGTGTCCCTGATCACAGCCCTCCCCCCAAATTCTCTCCAGCTTCTATCTCACCATTGCGAAGCAACCTCTTAAAAAACAACAAATGCGTTGCTACAACCAAGACTGGCGTCTTTCTCAAAAGCCTCAATAAGATTTTCCATATCATAACCCCCGACGGATGAGAAGCTCCTGTTGACATGGAACTGGTGTGCTTGAGGTATTATAATTGTATATTATTTAGTTTAGAACAAATATTAAGGTTCGTCAGTGGAAATGAAAGGTTCCAAACTGAACTGTGATATATGGATCAGTGTGAAAAATAGCAATGTCTAGTACAGTGTAAGGATGTTCTACATTACATAAACCAAACTGGTCTATGTAGGTCACTTAGTTTTCTAGATATGGCAAATCATCTAAACGTTTCACATTGTCATTATGCAAGAATGACACTGAGTTATTAATGGTCTTATGCACTGGGATTTTTCCATTCCTGTCTTCTGGTTTTACTTTGCAGTGCTCAATTCAAGATCATGAATGACTTCCTTGCAGTGATCTTGCAAGCTGCTGTTGTCTACTCTTTTTCGTTTGGACAAATGACAGTTAGAATCTCAACATAGGTCATTTGGTTTTCTCATACATCTCTCCAACAATTTCTGTGTGACATTGAGTATTTTCCATTAAATCCTTCATATTAAATAAGAAGTTATTTTCTGGACCACGACATGACTTGCCAATAGTAACAAACATATATTTTTCAATTTTTAGAATGTCCTCTTTTGTGATTTGTTTGCCAATATACACTTTCTTTGTTTCTCCTCCAGTTTTTTTTTTCCGGACCTATAGGCCACTACGTCTATTCTGATTTGTTTCTAACCATCAAGTTTCTATTCTTCGTTTTATTTTTAATTGTTTGCATTTCTGTTGCCATATCTACCCATGGCAGTTGGCAACTGATCTGCTTCTTTGTCCTCTGCTTCATCACTACTTCCGTCATATTGTTTTTTCTTCCTTCCCATTATTCACAACTTGCTTCTAAGAGTCTCAGTAAGTCATGCTTTCTTAGACTTCTTTTCATCCCCATTCATCATTGTTTGCAAATGTTCAACACTGATAACCAATCTCCATATGCAGGGAAATATTTCTTCAGATCTTCATCCCGCTCAAAATGATTACGCTGGGGTCAATCTGAAAGAAAAGAAATGATAACGTTTGTTTAGTTAGCAGGAGTTAGAAAGATGTAAAGTTCAACCCCAAAACATTTTTACATCTCTGAGGGAATTCCAGAAACTCACTGCTCCACTTCATACAGGCAGGATTAAAATTGCCGCTGTTGACCAACTACCAAAACATGTGCCTACTCCAAAGATGTTTTGAACCTAATTTTTGGTCATATGTGTTCTCATACTGAAATGCTTAAATTCATATCCAGGATGAATTGCATCATAATTGACCTAGAAACTCACCGACTCCTTTGCCAATTATCAGAGAAACCAAAATTGATACTCATTTATGAACTGAATAATTTTTGGATTTCAGATAGCTACTTAGTGACCCATTGTTTCTCAGGGCTCAGTTTGAATTAAAAAGAAACATTTATTACATTTTTAAGGACAATGGATATTAGATATGGCCTCAGAAAATGTCCAAAATGCTTATTATAACAACAGTTTCATGTATTTTGCATAGATATAAATGTACCTTTGTCCAGTTATGCTCAATGTATTTTGAGAATTGCATTTGCATTTTCATAGCGTAATATTAACTTGTTTTGGATGTATTATCGTCTCCTCATTACATATTTATATTTTTGCACTGTAAACCCTAAGATATTATGCCAGGGGCTGTATAAAAAATTCAAATCTAAAACTATCCTGTCCTCAAAATGTTTGACTATTTGGGGATCCCAGTTTTCTCCTCAACAAAGGTGACTTTGCAAAAATGTAAAATATTTCTCACAACACCCTAAACTAAATAAATGTTAAGGTATTCATACATTTGTACAAGTAAACAAAAGAAAAACATTTAAAACATGTATTCAAATTATTTCCTACGTACAGTAATTTCTGGTAAATCGTCTCCGATTGAGCGTTGGAATTCACATAGCTCTGATTTACTCCCAAACAGAAATACAATCTGGGTAAATTAAAACACAAACGTGTGTGTTGCTATCCATTATTTCATTGTCACACATCCTCGTTTCTTAAAACTGAGAAGAAAGATTGAGACTACACTTAATGACACTTCGTCAAGTTAGCAAAGGGGCAAACAGCAGTATTTATAGCTCTGTAGGTTGGCGCTAACCATCACCAAAGTTGCAGCTCAGAAGTTTATTCCTCTTAAGCTGGCGTTGTGTTCTTTTAAACCTACATCTCTGGTGATTGAGAAGTTATGAACTTGTTATGTGGTTTTCAAAATTTGATCCAAAGTTGATATACTTTTGAAGTGTAAATTATTTTCGAGTCCGTAGGAATGATGTCATAAACTGGTAATTTTCTATCCTAAAAAAAAACTTCGGGAATTCATAACTTTGCAATAAATTTAATTATCTTTTTCTTTTGAAATATAAGTTGGTGAGGTAGCTATTAATTTTTCAAGAACAATCTTAAATGATGTGTGGTGACTAATTTTGAGAAGCCGGATCTGGGATAGATATATCCATGGTGCGGTCTTACTTTGGTACTGTACACTACATAATTAGATATGGCGTGTTTTCCTCATGTCCAAATTTGGCATTGGCAAGTTTCAAATAAAAACATTTTTGGGTATTTTTTGCCAAATACATACATGATATACCAAATTTCACCATTTCCAGTGCGTCCTTAGGGGCGATTGTGCAGCATGAATATATTCAGGTGTTACTTCCAGTATATTGTCTGGCATTGCCTCTTCCTCCTTGAATGACAGTCTTGTACACTTAACTGAAAATTAAATTTCACGCAAGGCGTACCAGTTTAAAAAAAAAATGTAAAATGTTGCTCTGTTATAAATTATATCTGCAGAGCATATATTTGGCCGATTAAGAGGTTCAAATGTAATTTGAAGATTTTGTCGTTCTTTTACTTACCTTGAAACGGGCACTAAAATTACAGCAAGGCTAGATAAGCAAGGTTTGGGGTATCTCATTTTCATAAATACCCATAATTCCATGCAAAACGTTATCCCATGATCACAAGATAGGGTGCAAAAATTACACTTTTTTTATCTTCGGGTCTGGTGGTAATTTCCAAAAGCATATTAGAGTTGTCCCCACCTTGCTTAAGCATAGCTACTTTGCCTTTCAAAATACAGGTAAACCCCGCTAAAATGCGATGTTCGGGGTCCAAAGAACAACATCGCATCATAGGCAGGATAGCGTTAACAAATTTTTCGAGAAACTTCCTCATAGAAAATGTACATTGAAATTTCAATTTTAGCAGCTTTAACGAACCTCTTGATAATATATCGTTTGTTTTGCTCGCCGGGTTTCATCAGACATCAATATACTTCAGTTTTGAATTGTATACATGCCAATGTGGCGGAAACTGTGCACTGTGAAGTTAAGGCAACATTAAACGCAGTGCTGGGATTAAACATCTGCTAGGGATAAGAATAATCGGCGTTTTCGAGAGCATGTGTTTAGATCTTAAAAAGAGAGGTCACCTTAAATAAAAAAAATAGGAGCCATACTGCCATCGCGTTATAAGCGAAATCGCTTTATCACGAATCGCGTTATAACGGGTTTTACCTGTACTATGTATTTTTTATATTTATTATGTGTAATGATGTCATTGGCGACTGTGAGTGAGGTGTAGAATGTGGAAAATGTGAAATGCATTTATGCAAATTAAACTATCCCTGCAGTCAATAACCAATATGAAACTTACCAGAAGTTTTCCTTATTTTATAAGTTGAAATCTCGGAAATGTTATGTTCTTTCACTCATATGGGGTACATTAAGTTTAAGAAAATGGTGAGATTTTGAACCCGATATTACCTAATGCAAGGGCATTGATATTCATGCTCAATTATACATATAAAATCAGTGTTTGAAATTGTCTATTACTGGTAGTTTATTTATGGTATTCATTATGGTTATCTAGTATGTATCAACTGCAACATATGTGCACTTGGATGTAATGAAATAGTGTGAAATTAACATTTAATTTTATTCATAAAATGGCTTGTGTTCAATATAAAAGACTCAATTTATTACATTTACACCCTATGAAGTCCTCACAAACTAATAGCGCATTCGAGAATACTTTATTGTTTTGGCAGAGTATATTTATTGTAACCATCTAACACGTATTAAAATTTTATGCAGTTTCAGTTGCGCTCAATACCAACAAACTTAAAAATGGAGGCAAAACGTATAACTTAGATAGTCTGTTATTTTCGTCAATATACAACTTTAGTGGGTCACTTCACAGTAACGCAAAATGCAATTTTATGTCTCTTTACACAAAATTGAAATTCAGATTTTGATTGATACCTGAAGGGTTGATTGATTGTTTTTCTCTTTCTGTTTCTGGTTGAATTATGAGGAAATTATTTAGCACAGATCATAATTGCAACTTTGGATGATAGGAGCTAAATATAGAAGATTTATCTATCACTCTAATGAACCTCACCAGGCCATGTTGTTGTTTATGCATAGTCAATTGGCCACACTTGGTTACTGAGGTGTAAAGGTAAAACGGTTCTGTTTTTGTACTAATGTATCAGACAGTGGCCGATGGAGCCCAGTCGCAGTCTATTTTGTCTTTTTAATTTTTAGGCTTTTAACAAATATAAATAGTGAAAATTTATTTGCATTTTGTAAATTATGCGTATTCAGTTCACACGAATTTATTTTTATCTGCCTTACTTCCCATTTGTTACATGTTTCCGATGAATAACTCAAACTGTTATCTACCCAAAGGTTTGAATTTGGATTTTAAATATAACTCGCTAATTATTTTTTCTTTAAAATACATCAGTTTCAACATACTGTTTAGACATTAATGTTGTCAAACAATGGCCATGGTGGATGGTTATGGTTTATAGACATAAATGGTTTTATCATGCCAACGAAGCTAAATTCCTTTTCCAATAACACACAGAGACAGCTGGCACGGGCTGTGGCTTGTGAAGGTATCTCACCTACGACCGAGAGATTACGAATCTGAAATTCTACCATCTCAACAACCGTGCCCCCACCCCAAAGGAATGAAATTGTGGGTCCCTAAGTTGTAAGGGGTGGTTTGTGTCTCATGTATATAATAAATATTAATTTACTTGAATTGTTTACAAAGTATAGTAAAAGCTTTCCCCTGCCAGTACATACACAAAATTACTTTGATCACTGATGTTCTGAACATCTTTTGTTATTCTTAATTATACACTGTGGGGCCCCGAGTGACCGAGTGGTCTAAAGCGCTCACCGTTACGGATCACAGCCATTTCACCTCTGTCTGCGTGGGTTCAAGTCTCGGGCTCAGCTATTGTGGACATGTGAGAAAGCTTGCCAGTAGCTTCTCGTGGGTCGCTGGTTCTTTCCTGGGTTTTCCCGGATTCTTCCTCCACCATTTATACTGGCCGCCATGTATAGCCTATCTTGGGCTGAAAATGGCGTTAAACCCTATAACAACAACAATAATACACTGTAGCAAGATATGGCAACTGCTACTACACAAACCATCTGCATGGCTTCTGGGTGTATGGTAAGGAAGAATGCTAATTGTTATTCTGTGGCAATTAAATCAAGATTTTTATACACTTAGTGATTGTTAAGCATAAACAATAGCATAATTATAAAACAAAAATAAACATAGTTGTCAGAGGTAACCAGTTGTACTTCATATATATATATATATATATATATATATATATATATATATATATATATATATATATATATATATATATATATATATAATAGATGTTAAAAACGTTAAAATTAAAATCAAAAACGTAAAAAAACGCGTTTTTCCCTCAAAAAATATAAAACGAAAAAAAAAAAAGTTTTAAAAACGTTCAAGTACTTTTAATGCAACACAGAAATCAATTTCACTCAACGTCGTTATCACAATCTGACTGATCTGACCACTCTATGGTTTCCTCCATATAATTGATATTGTCCATCTTTGCCTTTAGGCGAAGATTTGCATGCACAAACACAACATCTCGCACTCTCTTGCACTGCATACGGTTTCGCTTTTTCGTATGAATAAACTCAAATGTTGACCAGTTTCTCTCGCAGGCGGAGGCGGACGTCACCTGTGCTAAGACCCTAACCGCAACTTGTTGCTGCTCCGGAAAGTGAGCTCCAAATGACATCAACCACCTGTAAGTTGTCATTTCTTTAGCAGCTGCAACCGCCATCGGTCGAGCAATTAATCCTTGTCCTGCATGATACATGGCGTGCTGTTGCACGGCTTTCACCTGCGACTGAACTTCGTCACGGTATATTCTTTCTATCATCGCGTGAAAGCCTGCGATGACTTCTTCGTTTTGATGTTGGGAAAAATGAGAATACTCGGGATGGAGCACAAAACCGGCTGCGTGTAGATCTGTATGTAACATTTTCCATCTGTCCATAACGAACTGGCGAATTTGTTTTTTTTTTTTTGTGCTGGTGGTAAATCAGCAGCTTCCACAGACTGATCGATTTGGAGCATTTTCCAATATACGTTTCCTGTACAAGGTGTTTTTCCGTCAGCCAGTCACAGTAGCTCAACAATCGGCTCACATACTTTAGTTTTTGTTTCCACCGAGCTCCAAAACGTTCCATTCAAAATCGTGCTTGTGACTGCCTCGCCTTTCTTTTCATAAACTGCATCATTTAGCCACTTTTTGTACTCACGACTTATCACAGTTTCCTGCAGAGCATCCTTAACTGTACTCAAACGTTGCAGCATAATAAAGTGAGTAGCAAATCTTGTTTCGCCAGGCTTTAGAAGCTCTAGCTCAGAATGACTGCGAAAACATGCTTGGGAATACTGGTGAGTCGCGATGAATTTGACAATATCTTTAGAATCAGTAATTACACTATCTATATATGGCAGCTTCCCTATGTCTTCAAGTAAAAGATCCAGACAGTAAGTCGTGTATGGCGAGAAAACAATATTAGGATATTGCTGCTGTGACATCTTACGAGCTGCAACACAATTTGATGCACTGTCCATAATAACTTGTACAAACTTTCCATGCCATACGATTCAATGCACTTTGATATCTCGCCAGCAATACACGACCCGTCTTTGATTTCACCGGAAGCATCCAAAGCATTGAGAAAAATACAGCCGTCACCAGTAGCTGCAAGAAAGTTAACAATGGGCTTGTTCTTCACATTTGTCCAACCATCAGACATAAGCGTAACTCCGTGCTTGACGGCTTCTTCCTTAAAAGAGGCCATAAATTGTTCCACTTGATGTACTTCCCCAGTTAGCATTTCAGTTGAAATTTTTATTCTGTTTGGTGCTTTATAGTGAGGACCACATTTTGCCACGGCAGTTATTGCATCCTTAAAATAAGTACTGTCTGCAATAGCGAAAGGTATGCCGCTGGCATAAAACAAACGAGCGACAGCTTTGTCTGCATCCTTTTTCGTAGCACTCGCGAACATAGAGGGTAACGACATCTGCTTCTCACTTGCCTCACTACTAGCGGCTTTTGTGGCTTTATCCAGTGCGTCGAGTTTTCGTTTTTTCGCTTCCGCTTCTAGTCTCACTGACTGCTGCTTCTGTAAGGCCTGCTGCACTTCACATGGAACTTTGGAACATTTGCTGATGCCAAACTTTGGATCTCCAAGTAGGTGACCTCTTATACGTACAACACCACCGTGAAATTCTTTATTACAGTAAATGCAACTAACTTTGCTCAAAGTGACGTCATCTTTTTCATCTAGTACTAAAACATGTTTCCATTCTTCACTTTTTTCTTTCGGCATTTTAACGGCTATACACAAGAAATATTTATTTTAAATTCGTAATTTACTATATACAATCTTAATCGCTACTTGTCCGCTAGTTGTGTATGTAAGGTTTAAGCACGAGCCAGTATCGTTATGTAGCCAAGGCAGCTCGGCCTACAGCCCGAGCTGTCGCAGC
>JAECUM010029820.1:0-17206 GCA_016617855.1 Megalonaias nervosa
CTCTCTCTCTCTCTCTCTCTCTCTCTCTCTCTTTGATTCCAATGGGTAATATTGCCGCGATAAACCATCACAATCACACACGTCCATACCTGTAAATGTTTGCACAGCTTAATGAAATCAACGGCTGATCAAAACATGGTGGGTTCATAGTTCCAATACTGAATCAAATAAAACAAGGTCCTGAAGCATATTTTACACTAATTTTAATAGTGCATTTCCATCAAAATGATTTTACACCAGCATAAAATATTTCCCAAGAATGCATTCTTGCACATTATGTATTAGTACCTGTCAGGAATCTTTCACAATGAAATGCATAACCAAATAAAACCTCTACGCGTAGATACGAGCTTCGTCCTATAGCTTGGTACTAAACAGGTGGTACTTACTTACTGACTCCTGTCATTTTATAATGACATAAATGATTTTGATTTGGCTTTTTGCTTGATAATTTCGATACTAATGGAAAAAATGATGACATTTTACATTTCCTCATTTCACTCAAACATTCACATAGCTGAATTGTGGAAGCAAATATTTGCTATGTACGAAAATTTGCCATTTTTGTGCTAGGATTTGTGATGACATTTTCTTCATTTGGAACTCGAAGATTTTCCTTACTAAATTAACCCACAATTCATCAATTAAAATTAAAACTAGAATAAGCAAAGAAAGAATATAGTTCTTAGAATTAACAACATGCAAGGGAAATAACCGGGTAGATGAAGATATTCAGGATACTTTAATTAAACTGACACTTATTAATTCCTGAATAAAAACAGATTTCGTCCACGGTGTACGTTCTGGCGCATTATTAAATATCAAATACTAGATTCAGCCAGATTTGCAACAGTGATTAAGATTTTTCTAACTGTTGTCCATTGCTTTTGTGTGTTACGAAATAAGGTCTGTAATAATAATCAAAGGTGTGGTGATCTGTGTAATTATTAGTTCAAAGTACATAGAATGATGATTGTTTTGACCGATTTTCGGATTGAGGATAAAGCACGGAAAACATGCATGGCCACCGTCAAGATTGTGTGATAACAGTAACCTAAGTGGAGAAATATTAGTACCATACATTGTTTCATATTTATAAATTCTTTCCAGCTGTATCAACGGGTTATGGCAACCAATACCTTGCCTACACATCACGGGAAATGGGAGTTGGTTGGAGTGTGCATTGCGATGGCTGCCATTAAAATTTTCACACTAGAATTAAAATGTTAGTTACATATATCCACATGTATCCTATGATCTTTTAGGTGAGATTCCCTCGAAAGTATGGATTTTCGCCATATTTCACTACATAAATCATTCTGACATTTCTTGAGGTAAGTGTATAGATCATAATTTACGACATATAAATGATGCCCTTTGATTACTAAAGCATGTATGATAATACATTCATTGCGGCTGTGTCCCACAAACTCTCACAGACTTTGTGGAACATATATTGAGGAAAAGGATGTATATGTCATTTTATATTAATTATCGGAAATCAGCCCACTTCATTTGAGCCAATACGTCAAAATGGAGGAAACTCATACACTGATGATTGAATTGTACAAGGATATATTCGAAGCTTAATCTGAAGTGAGTACGTTGAAGGTTAATATTTACCTGTACGACCATTGCTACAATATTTTGCACTTTTTGTTCAAAGTAGGCTTTTCTGAATGTTAGACGTTACAAATGCCTTGGGTTAATAATGTGTGTTTGTGTGTGTTTACATGTGTATATGATTTAATGGAGTAGAATGTATAATTCTGGCGGTGTGTTTCACTTTGAAGATAGTATGTCCGTTATTGGAAGAACTCAACAGGCGCTGCCTAGGTAACTTAATGTATGCTCACGGCTTCTAAGGATTATTTTTTGTATTCAACTGATCAATCTACGTCACCTGCATTCTACGTGCATCAATAATGTTCCTTTAATACCTAAGAAGAATGCATTTATATAGGTGGAAGCGGTAGGTGACAGTTTTGACGTTATAATTTGCTTTCTCTTTTCATTTATGGAGTTGCATTCGTTTCGGGAATAAAATAGCAATTTCCTCATAATCACGAGTAATCGTGTATTTTTATCAGTCATATACAGTTTATAGCTGTATGATACAGCCAACGTGGCCATGGTAGCAAATACATTGATGCATTGATTATTTTGGAGATATCGATTATTGCAACAAAAGGTGTGTTGATTTCAAAATATGTTTATATTTCATATCTTATAGTATATTGCAATATGTCTATGCTAAATACGCTTTGTTGTTTATTTAGAACGCATATTTATACATTTCCTTAATATTTAACATTCTTCTCAGAACAAATTCGATACACACTGCCGATTGTATTTTCTTAATCTGTAGCTTATAAACGTAAAATTATATGTTTTCTAAGAAAAGAAGAAATGTACTTACTAATTACACATTCAGAGAATCCAGTCTCTTCCATGTGTTCCGTATGGTTTAAAATAAAGCAGTTCTGTCAGACCAAATAAGCGTTGACACGACAGTTTCTTTCTTAATTGGCAGCAAGTTATAAATATCTTTTTGCTTTGCTTTCAGTTCGTGTAAATTGAAGAATTTATTAAAACGTTTAAAGAAGCTATATCCACTCGATGTATTCATTGCCATGAATGCATTGAGAAATACTGCTAACACCTCTGAAGGTGGGCTTGTTCCACGATTCATTGATGTATATCATTTGTTATCTTACATTCTTAAGTTCTAATCATATGTTGCAAGCAATGTGACCGAAAACATTTGAATATGTTAGGCAACTACTTAAAATTAAGCGTTCTGTACGTCTGCAGGAGCTTACGCAGGGAAATACAGCACAAAATATTTCGAAACAGGAATCATAAACCTTTTCGAAAACAAGGAGACAAATCTATAGAGAATCTGATATCATTTTATTGAAGATTGTGTGACTGCGTTTAAATGAACTCGTCCAAATTAAAACCTTGTCGATTCAGCGGTTTAAGTTCATATCAAACGCTGGATACTAGTTTCTTGTACTAGATTTATATAACATTTCCTTTGTTTTTCAAGCTCCTAGCAGATTTAGTTACGTGCTCGACATAACGAATAAGTATTGGGGTTAACATTTGCGTGTCTGTGTGCATGAGTGTGTGATATGCTACAGTAAATAATATAGTAACGGAGTGACAAAATTTTGATATTCAGGTTAAGATCCGCTCAAAATGTATTTTTATTACTATTTTCGTTTTCATAGCCGCCGAGGATAGTCTGTCAATTACTCTGATAACAGAGCAAATACCCGGGTGATGAATACGAACATAATTATTTTCTTGTTATTATATGCGGCAACACTTATCACCTGCAATCTATGGGTATCTAACAGGTGCGTGCATCTCATAGGAATTTTGAAGTTTGTTTTTAATAGGTTGTAGCAATAGGTGGCATTTTGCTGTTTTGTTTTTCTTTTTGGATTTATTCGTATGCTTTTCTTGTTTTTAAATTGTTTGTCTAAAGTTTATCAGTGGGATGTGGACTGCTACGCGTCGCTTATAATTTTTAATTATTCGTATGTCAGTGCAAGTACCCTTCAAGGTGAATATTAATTTAATGTGCACCCAGTTTGTGATGGTTCTTTTTGCCTTTCATTTCTTCATGAATGTTATATGCAGCTTATTGTTGTACGATCCACCTGACATGGTAATAGTCGCAAACACATGTAACGATATACATAACTGAATGGTGTGCTGATTCCAAAATTTTTTTATTTATAGATTAGTATTATCTTGCAAAACTGAGTCGCTAAATATATTTATTTATTATGATTTACATGGCATATCGATACAATGTATTTAATATGTATCATTTATCCTCGAAATGATTCAATATTAGACTCCATTGCGTTTCTAAATATATGAGTTACGCACCTTAAAAAAATGGGATTTCGCAATACACACGTACATACGGCCGCATTAGGCACGTATAGGCATCCAATTTCAACCCTGAATCTCGCATAATTTTAAAATGAATAATTTATGCGAAATCAAATAAGCGTTAGAGCGAGCGAGCATTTTAAAAAGGCTACATGTTATGGACATTTACATAGTTTTAGAGGCTTTGGCTTAGATATTCTTGTAATTTTATGAATGCAATAAACAGTTTTAGAGGCATGCGGCCATGCATTAAGCGATATCAGTAATTGAGAAGAAGGTGTGTTGTTTCCAAATTGTCTCTGTTTCTTTCTTTCTTTCTTTCTTTCTTTCTTTCTTTCTTTCTTTCTTTCTTTCTTCGTTCATTTGGTAATTTATTATTTATTTATTTTGCTTTCTTCTTGCGTTAATCAGATTTATTTTGTATTTGATTACATCCCATATTCATAGATTTCATTAACAGTTTGCAAGTATCTGCGAAATATATATTTTGCGCCGTTTGGTTTTTAAATATATCGGTTCTAAATGTCAAAGAATGAATGTTTTGGACACCTGCATCCGTGGGTACATTAAATCACACACATAGGGTATACCTCAGTTAATATCAAACTCTGAAAATATAACAGGTATAAAATTCTCCCCTGCAAATCCATAGAAATGGCTTTTAAACATGTCCAAGAACGAATATGTGTATTGATAAGTAATAGCACATATCACAGTCTTTGAACATAAATTTAATGAATGTTAGTCTGTGCCTAACTAAAGCCCAGTATCTGCCTTACCTGGACCGAGTAACCCATGTAAATGATTACGTGTTTCAGCGGCTATTTTCTGAATAATTAGACAATTTTTACCTGTATAGTCGTTGTGCAATCCTTACGTGATCTGGCAAGATAAATAAATTACTGTAAGACCTAAGCTTAAGTGAAAAAACATCAAGAGCAATGTCGCCTAAGTTTTCAAGGGCATTTAAAATCGATATCGGAACATTTCACTACAAACTGGAGATAACCAGCAGATCAGTTTTGCAAACCATATAAATATAAATGTGTGTGTATATATCGAACTAACTCAAAACTAACACCAGACGTAAAAGTTGACAGTAAAAGTGGTTTGTTACATGTTTGAACGACAGGAGAAATCTGCATACAGAAGTTACATAATATTTATAAGCAAGAAGAACTAACAGACAATGGCATTAACATGAGTAAACTACATGTCTATCTGGGTGTCAAACAATCATTACATTTCCTTTATATTTCATGCATACATTTGTCCAAGCCTAACTAAGACAAACTAGGATGATATAGACCATTATAAGCAATAATTAGATTAAAAAGATTAATTAATTCAAAAGCCGATAAAAATCTGCCGGGTTCATGGTTTCCTTATCGGATCAAGAAAAAAAGTCTATGATCATATTTCATACCGACTTTACATGTGCACTTCTACCGGACTCTTTTTATAACCAGAATAAAATGCACCTCGAAAGCAGGAATGTTTCTTTCCTAAATGGTCCACGTTAAGTAGCTGTACCTGTCAGGTATCTTTCACAATGAAAGGCACAACCAAATCAAACCTCTACGTGACCACGGTCATTTTATAAGAACATCATCACGATTTCAGTTTGGCTGCTTGTAGAAAGGCCTTGCCTGATAATCCGGATCCAAATCGATGTAATATTGAATTTGAAACTTTCTAAAAATTTGTCTTCAAATAACTATTGCTAAAAGTTATCTCCATTAAAAGGTACATCTTTGTGGAAGAGGGTTGTTCCATCTCATGCAGACTTGTATTTTCTGAATGGTAGAGACAAATATTGCATGGTCCGAACTGCTGCCATTCTTCTATGCTAGATTTATGGATGACAGTTTCTTTATCTGTACCCAGTCGGAATACTTAAAGGAGTTTGCTAACTTAAAGAAACCACCATTCATCAATTAAACTTGAAACAAAAGTTAGCAAATAATTTGTAGATTTTTAAGAAGTAGTAACATGCAAGAGAGGTGAACATGCTAAGGAGAATAATTGGGACATATCATAGAAACTAACACTCATTCCTTGCTGCATAAAAATAGCTTTCATCCGAGGTATAAGTTGAGGAGCATTGTTAAATAACAAATACCGAGCTTCCGCCACATTTTAAACAATGAGGCAGACTTTCAAAACGTTTGTGCATTACTTTATGCAGAACGATGATGTTTTATTGCAATAGCAAATATTTATAACAATAATCAAAGTTTTGGTGATCTGCGTAATTTTGTGTGGAACAAAATTATTTTGACCTATTTTCAGATTGAGGTTAAAGAAACATATGTGGCCAAAGTCAACTCCATCTTACTCCTACTATACTGGCCAATTTGTATCATGCCAGCAAACTTGCAATTAGGCTTGTCAAATGGTAACCAAAACTGTTTACTCATCTTTGCTTCATGTACATCTGAAACGTTGGGCAGAAGCAATATCGCCATATTTCTAAATATCAATGAAGTATATTACTTTATACCTTATTTTCACTACTCATAGTCTAATATGTTCCCTCTAGATTCTACATGAGGTTGTGTGATAGAAAGCACCAAAATTATTTATAAAAAATACAAACAGAAAACAAACCAAAATAACATTACCAATATTTTTAATTCCTTCCATACTTTGAATTGAATCCAAGCCCATGGGTTATGGCACCAATCAACTTGCCTGAGCTTCTTGGCCGGGGGGGGGGCTGGTAACAAAATGCATTGCGATGGATGCCATTAAACATATCTGACTAGAATTACAGTATTCGACGATAAATATAAATAAATAAATAAATAAATAAATAAATAAATAAATAAATATATATATATATATGTATATATATATATATATATATATATATATATATATATATATATAGGTCATCATTGCAGTCCGTCGGTGGGTCGACGATGACTGTCCTATGGCTTAGGTCTCGCTGAGATGCTTCTCCTCCATTCCTCTCGATCTTGAGCCAGAGGTTTCCATCTCCTAGTGTCAATTTGTCTAGCTTTCATGTTTCTCTTAGCTACATCCTTCAATCTTAGCCGTGGTCTTCCTTGATTTCTGTTTCCTTTCTTCAGTTGTGAGTACATAAGTTGCCTCGGGAGTCTCCCCTCATCCATCCTATGGACGTGACCAAGCCATCTTAGGTTTTTCTCAATAAGAATGTCGGTCATAGACAGGAG
This sequence comes from Megalonaias nervosa, assembly GCA_016617855.1. Classification (NCBI taxonomy): domain Eukaryota; kingdom Metazoa; phylum Mollusca; class Bivalvia; order Unionida; family Unionidae; genus Megalonaias; species Megalonaias nervosa. The sequence goes on from JAECUM010029820.1 coordinate 7,113, forward strand.
TCCTGTTCGCTTCATTTCTTCTATGTTTGTAACCTTGTCCTCCCATTTAATTCGTAGAATTTGGCGGAGGTGGCGCATGATATAAGCATGAAGTCTCTTTGCCTGTATACGATAGATCGTCCAGGTTTCTGCACCATACAGGAGAGATGATATCACTATGGCACGATATACTTTCCCTTTCACACGAGCTGACACATGAGTATTGTTCCAGAGCCTATGCTGTAGCTTGCCGAAAGCAGTGCTGGCTTTCCCCAACCTGTATGTTATCTCACTCCCAAGGCTAGCATTGTCTGAGATACTACTACCAAGGTAGACAAAGTTTTTGCACTGGACTAGGTCCTCACCATCGATGCTTATGGGGGTTGGTGGAGGAGGTGTGCTGAAGAGTTTTACCGGTTGGTACATGCATTCTGTCTTACTGATATTTATTTTCAGGCTGAATTGTTTTGCAGTCTTGGAAAACTTGTCCACTAATGTGTGCATATCCTGTGCGTTGTGTGCTACAATGGCACTGTCATCCGCAAACAGCATTTCTCGCACTACCAATTGCCTGGTCCTTGTCTTTGTCTTGAAGTGTGACACATTGAACAGATCGCCATTGTGGCGTGTCTGAATGTATATACCTTCATTTGTACCCTCAAAAGCCACCTCAAGCATTGCTGCTAAGTAGAGCGAGAAGAGGGTCGGCGCCAATACACATCCCTGTTTAACACCATTTCTTACTGGAAATTCTTTGGACTGCACGCTGCCGTGGGCAACATATGCTTGCATACCAGTGTGGAGGGCTTCGATGACATTGATGACTTTTTCTGTTGTGCCGAACTTCCTGAGCACTTGCCATAGGCCATCCCGAGACACTGTGTCGAAGGCTTTGGTGAAATCTATAAAGACTACATACAGTGGTATGTTCTGTTTCAAGCACTTCTCTTGTATATGGCGCAGACAAAAGATCATGTCCATCGTTCCCCTGCCACTACAGAAGCCACATTGACTCTCTGGCAGGGCATTCGGAGAAATATGTTTATCAACCCTGTTCAACAGCACACGAGAAAGAATCTTACCTTCGACTGATAGGAGGGATATACCGCTGTAGTTTCCACATTCCTTACGGCTTCCCTTCTTGAATATTGGCACAATACTAGCATCTTTCCAGTCCTGGGGTACCTTTTCTTCAGTCCAGATTTGTAGGATAAGATTATGAAGATTTCTCTTCAGTTCCAGACCACCATATATCCAGATTTCTGCAGGTATTCCACAACGACCAGGTGCTCTCCCTTCCTGAGTGTTATCAATAGCTTTAGTCAGTTCCCGCATATCTGGGGGTTCTGAGAGTGATTCTATCTCCGGTCGTTGCCTGATGGCCTGAAGGGCTCGAGGGTCAATACTGCCTGGGATGTTAAGAAGTTGGTCAAAGTACTCTGCAAATCTGTTCAAGATATCGCTCTTCTCCTGCAAGATGGTTTGTCCATCACTGGAGATGAGTTGAGTGGTACCTCTCTTTCTGGGTCCAAACACTTCCCGTAAGCCTGTATAGAATCTTTTCATATCGTTCACGTCAGCTGCTTGTTGTAATTATTCTGCTTTTGCCTCCCACCAGTCTGATTTCAACTTCCTGGTGTACCGTTGGAGTTGCCGTTTGCATTCTACATTCTGCGCTTTATTGGATCGTGTATTCATCTGCAACAGTTTTTCCCGTGCCTGGTTTCTACCTGTCAGCAGTCTCTCAAGCTCAATGTCCCCTTCGTCAAACCAATCTTGATGTTTCAGCTTTGGCTTCTCAAGAACAAGTTCCGCTGCGTCACGCACAACAGTTTTTTAGGTTTTGCCAGTTCTCCTCAATCTCATCACCCATCGGCTGTAATCTGTTGGTCAGAGCTGTCTTGATCTCGTTCTCGAACTTCTCTTTGATGGAGACATCCTTCAGTCTTGCTGTATTCATCTTGGTCGGTGGCTTGGTGGCAGTTCTACTGTGCCGTTTGCTGACTGAGAATTTGATTGTGGATCTTAGCATCTGATGGTGGGTTGAACAATCAGCACCTCTCATCACTCTGGTGTTAAGCACATCTTTCAGGTCTTTCTGTCTTGTGATCACATAGTCCAGGAGATGCCAGTGTTTTGATCGTGGGTGCATCCAGGTGGTCTTGTGGTGTTCCTTGTGCTTGAAAACTGTATTGGTGATGACAAGGCCATTTTCCGAGCATAGAGCAAGTAGAAGTTCACCATTTGAGTTGCATTTGCCAATACCATGAACACCCAGCACCCCAGGCCATTTATCATGATCTTTTCCAACTCTTGCATTGAAGTCACCAGTTAAAATCAGTTTGTCTTGCCGGACTCTGGAAAGAACAGTTCTGAGACAATAAATATATATATATATATATATATATATATATATATATATATATATATAGCAGGAGTATATATATATATATATATATATATATATATATATATATATATATATATATATATATATATATATATATATTCAAATGTCTCTCTCTCAAGCATGGATTTCCACCACTAATTCGCTCCATTAAACATTCCGAATTTTATTGAGGTGAGTCTATAGATCGAATGTTTCAAAACATATCGCAGAAGAACTTTGATTACTTTAGAAATATACTTACGATTGAGGATTAGACTCATCTTTGTCCCTGACGCTGTCAAAGACTGTAAAATATATGTTTTTACTATACCAGCATCACGAAACGTGTCGTGATAAACGGAAAAGGAGAAAACAAAATCTGTTGAAGTGAAAGCATTACACGTACAAGAATTGTCACAATATCTTGCTCTTTGTACTAAGGCAAGTTCTTGTAAATCTTCGACTTTCGAAATGTCTGGGATTTAGAACTTGTTTGTGTGTGATCTAATAGATTAGATTGTATATTTCTATGAATATGTTCACTTTCAAAATGATTAGAGACAGCATGCCGAGTTGTCTACGACTTAACCGCTACTAACTGGGTACATGAAAATATGCACACGGCTTCTAAATATCACCGAATCAGTCCCTACCAGTTGCAATCTTCCGGTATCGGTCAGACGCATTTAACAAATTAGAAAGAGTTCTTTATATAGGTGGCATAGGTCTAGCTATATAGATTTTTGTATTGATGTTTTGTTGCATATATTCTGCTAGCAAAATCTGGTTTCATACCGAAGGGTGATAACTACCGAATGTTTTGGTAATATTTGAAAAAACAACTTAATCTTCATCTTATGTCCATATCATGCTTGTTTGGAAATAACTAATCTCATGGCAACTGCACACTTAAGTTGAAATATGTACAAGAACGGAACAAATAACTTTGAAAAAGAAGCAATAATGAATTTAGGTATGACTGACATTTTATATGATGTGTTGCGTATTTAAATGTATATTACAAAACAATATTAACATAAAATATGATACGATGATATAAACTGCTCTCAAACGTCGGAAAAATATTACAAAACGAAAGTAATTTCTTTGAACATAATATTTATTCCAAAATTCCGAAAACCGTAAACGCTATTGATATAGTCCCGTTGGCCATGTATTTTTATGGATGGAGAAGAAAAGCTTGCAAAACGTTGTAGCACGATTATGAACTTCTTGATAAAATGTAAAAGGTCTACCAGAAAATATAAAAAGTGACATGGCGTCATTCTTTGTTCACAAGTAATCCCTACAAATTGTATGTGCAGTCAAAGTTAAAGTTACACCAATAAATGTCTAAGAATTAGACCAAAATAAGCAATGAAATCAGCTAGATCTAAGTCATAGATGTTTGAGAGTGACACCACATACCTACGTTAAACAAGGGCTTCATGCTTTGCTTAATAAATGGAAATAAATCTTATAATACTCTTGTTATCGTAAAAAATGTTAGTGGAAAAGAGTAATGTCAATATGGCGGTGGTGCATATTTTTTGGTTTGCACTGATAGTTGTTAGTGGTTGTCAGTTTTCGCCGGCACATTCTCGAACTCGGCATTGCTAATAATTTTATCCTCAATAGCCAACGAATGGAACATACTAATCGTGTTGAGACTACTTTACGCTACTGCAGCCTATTTTAATAAACACACATTAGTGAATATAATCGAATCAAACTTAACTTGCTAGCACCAGGCAAAATACATATCGATAACGGATTAAGTAAACAAATACAGGTGTTCCACTGAAAAGTAATACATCGAGTATAATGGAAGAAAGCCGGATCGGGAAATTTGCAGACCCGTGTAGATGTTTTAATGTCGTTCCATATACGGCCATAGACTGTGGCATGCACTTGCTATTTTAATGTCGTCACATTTAAGCAAACTTTATTTCGAGTGTTCCTGAAAACCTTTTAATCGCAGCGAAACTTCCATCCCGCCTAGTTTGTCGACTGACATTGTGCTACTCATATGGATATATATCTCGATTTAGAATGTTTTGGAACCCCACGAATACGTGTTTTGGTGAAGGGGCTTGCACATAAAGTCAATGTTGACAAGTCAACTATCCGGAATTATATCCTGTTCGCCAAATGGAATAGTTGGCGTTGTTCTTACGACCTAAAATGTCCGTGTATTTAGCTCCAAAAATACCTTTGCGAACAGCTCTACAAAATCCAGATATATGACTAAAGTAAATGCCCACGAAAACCACAAAACCTCAAGAAGGCTTTTGCAGTTGTAATCGACGATTTAAAGACCCAAATAATGTCGTCATATACTCTGGTGTTGGTCCATAACTCGATCAGCGAGATGGTTCGTTTGGGGAAATATGCACTTCAGCTCGAGCTGATCTGTTAAGAGTCCATCACGATGTAATTTTCCAATGTCTAGATAATATTGTCAATTCCCTCGTCCATATCATTATTGATGTCAATACTGTCCTTGCGACTCAGAATTGTACTAGCACCGCTATGAATCCACGGTGTTATCATTTTTAAATCCATCTTTCCCATGATTAAGCCGAATAATTAACTGCGCGTTATGAACAATAATCCACTTTAATTCCAAAAATACCAGAGTTCTGTAACAATAATGTCATTCGAAGAGTCATATGCATACAAGTTAAAGAGCTTCTTAGCCTGATTTGTTTTGGGGATAAGTTCCACCTACGTTTCTAATTCTCCACTTCGCTTGTGAAAACTTATATTCCGGTATTTGTAATTGTTGTGCTTTTCAGCTACCTTAAGAGTAATATATTGTGCAATAAGACGACGACGTTTCTTCTCACGAGCATACTCAATGGTCTCAATAGCAATGGTATGTGCAATACGACTGCGATGTTGTTCATCATCGACCGTTAAAGTCGGCTGCACAAAAATAGGTCCTAACGCATGTTTGTAGGCTTTACCCACATGGCTTGGTATTCCTATTCTACGCAGTTGCGCGATTTCACTAATTAAACACTTCGTCTATAACATGTTTTAAGCTTTTTATTCTACCAAGATCAAAAACTACAATCGCTTCAATCTTAGTTATTTTTTAAATTTAATTCCTTGTCTGTTTCAACATCGTCGTGTGTTTCGTCAATATCGAAATAAGTTTTTGCATTCACAGGTTAGGCAGATTGTTGTCTAGTAACGCTCTAATAGTATCAAACAGATCCGCATGGCCAGCAAAGCAGATAATATAATTTGTCTCCAATGCAGCGTCTAAGACATGATCGAACACCGGTACAAACACAATATACCAGCAAATGTAGTATTCATATTTTTCAAGGCGTACATCTTTGCTATTATTACATATTACTCCAAGTATCATTCTGCATGCACAATCACAAATAGTCAATTTTCGTTTTTCAAAATGTTAACAAGCTCATCTGGTAGCTGTTCTAACATTATTCCTAGTTTATCTGAGGTAGGTTTCAGATTTGTGCCTGTTTTAAATCTGTATGATGCATGCAAACAAAACAAGTGAATCGTTTTAGTAACTTCTTTTATACTCATATCATCATGCAGAGTAATACTTGTGACTAAATAAATTCTTTTATCTATCAGATTTCTTTTCGAAATTATATACCATTCTTCTTTAAAAAATAATCTCCTCTACAATTGGTACAAAATGTTATTTGCCACGATAAAATATTCACTGTTACAGAAACTATTTTTCAGTAACATAAAATACCCACACAATGTAGTGGCGATCAAAAATCTTATTTCTGTCTCAGTACCGCAGTTTTGAAGTATAGTTGTATTCAATAACATATCTCTGACAGAAAACTTTATCAAACAAATCAGTATCAACGAAACATTATACTATTCGAACCGTTTTGGTCACAGAAACAAAATGAAAGCATTGGAATGATTTGACCCATGGTGAAAGGCACACAGATTGTTGTTATTAAGTTAAACAACGCTCATAACTAGTGAGTTATTCTCAACAGTATGGCTCAGTTTTCATTCTGAAAAATAATATTCAATATATTCATCGTGTACTCCTTTAGTTTATGTAAAACATGTTAAAACATATTGTATTATTCATGATATCACATTCGTAGCAAATATCTATTTAGATGTGATAACTGCTTAAGAGAGAGAGAGAGAGAGAGAGAGAGAGAGAGAGAGAGAGAGAGAGAGAGAGAGGAGATCATCATTGTCCTTCTGTGCAATAGTGCACATACGCCTAATCCAGCTTTAGGGAATCGCTCTAATTTAGACTCATTACATCAGGAGACTTATTGCACGACGCAATTTTGTGAATCAAGGAACAACAGCATTTTCAAAAGATTCCACCTTTTGCTCATAAAGGCAGTTATTGACACCACTATGGAAACAATTCTTGAACTATTCAATTAATATGAGCTCTCTGTGGTGAGTGTATTCTTGATTTACCTTCTTGTACGAGCACCACTTATCTGGCATTTACTTTCGTTCCTTTGCAAATTCTACATGGGTTTGTCCAGTTACGTTCCTACAATTCCGAAACCTCTGTCGATATTCCTAAGGAACCAATTAATAATCCTTAATTTAGAGTCATTAACCACGTCAAAATCAAATCATCAAAATAATACAAGTTATTGCAGTTTATATTACGTTAACATTCAAATTCAACCCATGAAGGCTGACAATTCTACATTTTCAACTCATGAATTGCACGGTTAACAAAATTGTAAAGTTTTGATCAGAGTTTATATGTAATGAACAACCGATATATATATATAGCATATATATATATATATATATATATATATATATATGTATATAAGAGTATATATAGCATATATATATATATATATATATATATAAGGTTATATACCCAATTATTCAAAAGAATCAGACCTAAAATACAAACGTTTAAACATCAGTCCACTTCGTGTTCTAACTAAAATGACATGCTTGTAAAAGGTAATCATTTTATCATTGACCGATAAACAGGAGTTGCTCGAAAGGACTTATGCACTACTTGGCTAAAAGGATTCCAGGAAGTGAAGATAAAAGAGAACAATATGGTGGCGCCTATGAGGATACCAGTAAGCATTGGTAAAGAAATTATACTCAAACCTGAAATTATACTATGACTATCACATAAGAAGCAAAATGACTTATATCACCGTAGCACAGTCACTGCCACTGCTCCCTGGTTTTCAACAAGCTGCCTGAGAAAGGTGATCTTGATGTATGAATAAGAAGTTACGAAACTCAAGTTTTAATCCATTTATTATTGAAGTGATCTTTTGGATGTTTCATTCTTTGCACATGCACATGCCTGAGCATAATCGGGTCCTTAGTGATTTCAGCGACAGCTATAATTCACCAGACAATTTACATACTGCAATAAAGATAAATATAAACATCAATCTCTCTGAAAATGGTGTTTCTTCAAATGTAGATTTGAGCAGTGATGTGGCACAATTACTAGAGAAACCCAACATTTACTGAGACCATGAAAACCGACTATTGGATAAGCAACTGAAGAATCACTCACACATTTTGATGATCAGAGGTTGGCGAGGTATGCACACATTCATGTATACCAGACCTTGACTTAACTGTACAGTTAACTGGAACATAAAGATAAGCAAATCTCCACGCTCCAGACCGAAATAAGTACAACGAAAAAATATGACAACATGCAGCACTGCGTACGAAAAAATAATTTTCGTGTACACAATGTGCCTGTGAAAGGTGACCACAACACAAAGAAAATCAGCCCAGAGAGTCTTGTACGCGAACCCATAACTTTTAAAGGTTGATTGAAAGCTTGAGGACTTGGACCGAGCACATCTTTGTGGGAAAGTGAGAGATGTGAATGTACCGATAATAGTCAAATCCAGAACATACAAGACGAGGGCCAAGATGATAGCAAACAGTGACAAAGCTGAAAGGACACGAAGAGTAAATATTCATCTCAGAGTATCTGACAAATTGACTCCAAAATCATTCGAACTACATAAAAATGATAAGACTGATTTCTCCTGGCATTGCCATATAGAAACATTAGATTGATAGAGACGTGATGAGTCAGTCCTTGATGACATTCCACAAACCCTATATTCATCTCCCACTGAAGGACTAAAATGGATACTCATCTGAATTTGAATTAGCGTGCTTTTAAGGCTATATAATCTTATGTTTATTAGGTGCATGTTTTCTTTAGTTTTTTTTTATTATATCATAATTAACGTATTATCGATATTAGCCAATGTTTGTTTATTGATCTTGCATATTAAGGACTATCCAAAAAGATTGGCTCATTCAACCTTTTTAAGTTCGCCTTAAATAAGTGTTCTGCAAAACCTAATTGTCTATAATGCATTTATTTTTCTTCAAATTCTTTGTTCCATCAGTCTTTCTCAATATCGGTTATCTGTGTATACCATACTCTCGGGAGAGATGCGCACGAATTATTCGTGTGTGTGAGCAACAGTTTTACTAGATTTGATCATGTTATGGGTAGTAGATACTTATTGTCCTAATCGCCATGTAAATGGTACGTTAAAGTAATAATATATATATACTTCAGATTTATATACTGATTTTTCTTTTCTTCTGTACAGAACTGTGCATTAATATTCGTTTCTTCCATCATAGGTCATTGTATATATATATATATATATATATATATATATATATATATATATATAGGGTTGTATGGCTTTATAATAAAGTCGATTTCGAAAACGTTAATAACATTACATCAGTTATAGCCAGTACAACATATTAACTTGTTGTGATGTAAATGATGTCGTTTCCTATAGAGTATATACCATTTCGCAAAGTAACCGTTTAGATGACGACTGATGTTGGTGTGACAGCACAATTCGCAGAAGCAGGAAGTGCAAAAGCAGGAAGTGCAACCGCATGAAAAATAGCTCTTTGATTGTAATGATTTAAATGGTTGCTAATGTATAACAAAGTTACGCATCAAAGTCAATAGCAAGAACATATCGCAAAGGTAAATATCAATCAGGTTTTTTCCCAACAATTGTGCATTATTTCAACCCAAAGATATGTACAATAGTATATGTACTGCGTTTCATAACAAGGACGAAATGTATATTATCCTTGGAATTGTCACTAAAGCATTTGATCGGGTTTGGCGTAAAGGTTTAACATATAAATTAAAGTGCGATGGGATTGATAGTTTTATTATTGATTGTTTCTCAAACTATTTACCGAAGAGAATTCAAATAATTTTTGTAAATAGTGTCGAATAAAAAATCGAGTATGTAGTAGTTGGGAGACCACATTGCTCTGTTTTAGGTCCAGCATTATTGATTGTGTATATCAATGAAAAAGGCTTGACCTCTTGAGTGCAACGAGAGAATTTGCGGATGACATCGAAATGGAGTATTCATATCATAAACCGGAGTAGACTATGTATTGAATGCAGATTTACAAATATTTGCCGATTGGTCAAGTGGTTAGTTGACTTTAATCCAGCCAAAACTGAGGTAATATTATTCTCGGGTAATCTAGAAACGTTTTCTCTAAACAGAACGAGAATCTAAATCAGATCGCTTGTTGAGGTTCACAAACATCTTGGCGAAACTTTATTTGTTTAGGAAATTGGATCAAACAAACTGATAACATATTTTGTGTCGATCTCAAAAGTGATATTACACTGAAAACTCTTAAATATAAATTTAGCAAATTAGGTTAGATATTA
>JAECUM010029822.1:0-50772 GCA_016617855.1 Megalonaias nervosa
TATGAACCTTTTTATTTTTTTTTGCCAGCTTACGTATTGAGCTGATATTTTACAGCTTGAAAATACATTTATTACGTACTACGTATGAACAGCTTTCTCCTCGCTAAAGGCCCTTCATGAAGCGTGTGATTAATTCTCAGCTTCATGGTTTGACGAAACCTGTCAAATACCAAATTAGGTTCTTCTGTGTTGGTCACTAATTATATGGCAAAATAGTAACAAGTAGGTTATATATGGTAAAGCCAAATTTTTTTATGTTAAATCCTACAGTGCTACCACCTATAAATCGGAGTCAAGTGTAGCATGTTTATCGTCTCTAGTCAACCTGGTACTGCATTCACCTTAATGTTGCAGACATTGATGTAAATAGAAACCAGAAATTTGGAGGAATATATTCTACAATCAACAAGCACGAGTTTGAGCGCTACAACAGCTACCGTATGAACTCGCTTTTAAGTCGAGTCGAACTGAAAACAACATCTACCCTGATCTGCTGTCGTGTAATGCTCCGGCTGATCAGGATCCATGTTGCTTGTTCCACTGATTACTTCTAAAAAACTGTGGAGACCAAGATGTGTGCAAAGGCAGTTCTGGGTCTGTGAAGTTTGCAGTTAAACTCTACGTATAAGCGGGCAAGGCGGTATTTATATATCGAAGTTCAATGAAGGATACCAACTATCTTATCGAAAGGGGAATCAGCTTTACCATCATCATTTTGTATAACTGTCACCTAGATGTCAAGGTCAATTTACCTATCGCTACTTCTCAAATCACGATGTTTGAGGAAACAATCAGCGAGTGTACATTAGATACACCTGAAGGCATCGTTTATTTCCGCAAGTTTCCTCAAACAAGCTGATTGTCGTGATAATGAATCGGCTTTGGTAAATATTTACAATTTTTACAAGGATTCGTCGAAAACGAATATGGTGAAAAAGTCGTCATGGGGCTTTGTAATTCTGACAGTGGATATCCAGATCGTCTAAATCGAGGAGTGAGATTTATTCCTTTCCCGAAACCTGGACGAAACTGATGGATAAAGACTTGTCGTCCACGCGATAAGCTGTACAATGGACACAGTGGATAGCACTTACCGTATGTTTGTTTGTACAAAAGTATGTAGAAAGGCGAGACTTGTCGATAATCTGAAGCAAAATAGGAAAATTGAAATTGAACAAGAATGTAAAAATTAAAGTGTCTAGAATATGAGTGAAAAACCACTAACGTCTTGATATGTTGTGTGTATTAAATCACCTCCAAATTACGTTATTTTAAAATCTAGAAATTTTCACTTTAAATTCTTGATGTTCCAAAAGTAATGTTTCATCAAGTCGATCTTTCAGACACTTGAGTGACTCTTTACTTGCAGTTACTGAACCGAAGAAAGAGTGGGGGATGTAAATTGAAATCAATAATAAGAAATAGAAAACCAGTGGTTTCAGATATTTGTCTTTTGATATACTAAGCATGCATTGACATGTTTACATCAGTAAGTATCGCTAATCAAAATTCCATTTCACGAACAGAGCAGAACATTAAAATTAGTATGTACAACGTACAATATATTTTTAATCAATTACTAATTTTATGATGTTTCCGATATTAATTATTTGATCTCTGAGGCAGCATATAAAAATTGGTCAAAATTAACAAAGATTAGACTGTGCACTTTATAAACAAACATTTCTTGGAGTGAATTTCCTTTTACATGAATATGTTCTTAGGCCGCTTTAAAATTGACTTCCATAATTTACTGATGTAAAACACATAGATTATTACTTTGCGAGCTTGAAATACAAATATAAATATTTTCTACTGAAGTATAATTTATGCACCTTGGCAATTTTAACATTTTAGGAATAGTGAAAATCCTTTTAAATAAACATAACACCGAAATTAATTGAAACGTGTTTCTTTGCCAATACTGAATGTGGATTTTTGGAAGTTAACAGGTAGTCGTGTCAGTTGCTTCGGTAGTTGCGAGTGTGTGGTTTTCAGTTGAATCGAACACAAGAGGCATAAAACTAATGGCAAGTTCAATATAACTCTAAAAACAAATGAATTATTTAATCCCCATTTTCTCTTGTTTCCCTTCATAGAGAGAACAGATGAGAAAATATTACGTTTTTATGTAAAAAGAACCTGAGATATTTTTACCTTTTCTTATAAAGAAAAGCCAGAAAAAGCGTTGAAACAAATAAAAATAAATCACATACATACGGTACATAAATCAACCTTTACAAGAAAAGTTACATTTATCCAAACAGTATAACAAATTAACTGTTCAATTAGACCCATCCAAATGTATCCACTTCAAAATATACCCTGTAAAGTAGACACACGTACAATAGACCCATTCAAATTCATCAACACAATATGGTAAACTTTTCACTATGGACCCCTTTAAAATTATCACTGTAATAGAACAAATAACAACTTCAAAACTGATCCTTCAAAAAGACATTTCACTATGTACCCATCAAAAGGACAATATACAGCGCACACGAATACATATATGAATTGTTCAGACACCTCAAAGAAGAACCTTAATTAAAAAGACTCATTACAATGTAAATCAGACACTATTAGACAGCGACATTTCATTAATTAGCCATCGTACATTAAAATAAACCATCTATTAAACGAACTGTATGTTTTAATATATATTTACTATATTTCAATCTGTCTTATTCTGCTTTAATCGATCTTTTTTATTTTGCAGGATAAACGAAAATAGTTATTTCAAATTAACACATTATAAATAAATTAATAATCAATTTATTTATTTTGTAAAGAATTTGTTTGCTTAAATTACAACAAAAAAAACCCAATAAAATCGGCTAGATTATAAAAGTCGATGAAAATATATTTAATAATATGCTATAAAATATTTTTTTTTTAAAAATTGCTTCACTATATATTTGATTTTAGTTACGTTGTAATTTGCCCTGCATGTTAAAATATAATGCAGCTTGACTCTAAACGAAAAATTAGCTTTTATAACAAATTGTTTGAAGTAGATTGCGATTAATCTAAAACATATTTGCTATGATACACCCAGTATATATGTGAGCTATAAAAATGATATTAAAGTGGTTATTGTGTTCATCATTCCTCAAAGCCAAGAGCAACCGTTGCAAAGAATTAAATAACGTTCCAGATTTGACTGGGGCGGGGTGGTGTATTAACTACTACTACTACTACTACCACTATTATTATTATTATTATTATTATTATTATTATTATTATTATTATTACCGTTACTACTAATGTTCATGCTGCTACAGTTGCTACTACTACTATTACTACTACTGCTACGGCACTGCTATGATTTTTCATGTTTCCGGGTTGCAGATGACAATCCTTCTTTTACCAACCTCCCGGTCTCTGTGACCATAACGAAAGACCAGTCTGTTGGAACTGTACTACACACCATTTCTTTTACCGATCCCAACCCAGACGACGTGAACGGGCTGATAGTAACAATGACAACAACAAGCTCGTATTTTTCCTTTGATAACAGTACAACATGTAAGTGTTTATTTTATTGTTTAACAATACATACACGCTACAGCTAAGGCAATGTTCAATTACAATGATGGAAAGGTCAAAGATAGTATGGAAAAGTCTCTTTGACAGAGCTAGGAACGAATCAATTTATGAAGTGGGTGGGATGTTAGGATTTTGTTCTTGCTCCGGTGTATTGGGGACAGAACCTATTATATCTATCATATTAGGTGATACAATGATTATCTTGAGGTAAAAGAAGCAAAATAGCATTACCCGAAAGAATATCTCACCACCCCATCCCACCCACCCCGTAAAATGAAATGGTCACTCTCTTAATGATGTATTGGCATTTTGAAGTTTTGTAAAGGGAGTTTAATTAAATTAGCTGTACACATAAGTAATAGTTACTCGAATCCAAACGAACTAACCATAACAGGGAGTTTCCATGCATCGAACAAAGGAAAACAAACGCTACTCAGTGAATACACTTAATGGACTCGCCCATACTTCCTTTGACTTATACCATTGTTTGGTAATGTGGCTGAAGGTCTGCAGCACTGTTTTGTCCGATCATGATCAACACGAATCTTGTTATAAAGATTGATACAATATTATGCCCCACATTTATAAAAAACAGACAATATCATGTTAACAAAGATGTTGATTCACTTTATAACGGCTCAACGAGTTAAATATAAAAGTTATCACAACACTGAACGGTATGCACTAGCGTTGTACTGTTTGTACTCGCTTATAAGAAAAGCCCAATTGCAAACTGCACAGATCCAGATCTGTCGTCGCATCATGCGCCAGCAGATCTGGGTCTGTACAGTTTGTTAGGATTAACCAGTAGCACAAACAACATAGACCCTGATTGGCAGGCGAACTGTGCTACGGCATATCAGGATCTCTGTTCTTTGCAATTTGACTCCACTTTTAAACAAGTATATATGATACTTTATTTAGCATAGCCTATTATTTATCACAGACAGGGTTATTATAATTGTGTAATATGCCGACTATTATTTCAAGCGGACTGATCAACAATTGGAGTTCGCGTATGTACTAAAATATTATTGTCTAATTATACCAAGATGAATATGATCGCAGTAGTTAAATGTACAGTATCAGAACACCAAATATAATACAGTTTCCATCTTTGTGTCTTGTGGAACATATTTAGTCTCTAGCTATACCTATAACGAATGGTAATTAAAGTGTGTGGAAAGTCGACCTAGGACTCTTGATTTTAAGTGGATCCCTCCCCTGTGTGCTCCAGGATGCAGTGGCGGTTCGAGGGATGGAGTCATCTCTACCAAAGAGCCTGGGGACAGTTCTCATTAGTTGCGCCTCTACATTGCTAAAGATAACAGGTTTTATGTCAGTTGTCTACATCACCCCTCCCCATCCCACTCCGACTTTCCAAACTATAAGTTTTGTGAAGAATTGCCCCAGTTATGGTATAAATACTATGAAGATTTCAGCTTCAAATAAACAAAAGCTCCCGATGGCGCCTTCTTCGCCTCCCCCTCCACCTACCCCCCCCCCCCCCGTCGTGCCGTTACTGCCCGGAATTGTCAAAAAGGACGATGCCTAGTTAAAGACTGATGACACTGTGTATAAATACTGGAAGAATCGTTGCTTGTGAATAAGAGTCGTGATGAAATGTAAAAAGCACTTTCAAAAACAAGACCTCTACAATTTGATCATCTAGCCAAGATTCCGATGTATTAACCCTATCATCACCTTGGCGGATCCTACAGGTATTCCAGAGTTTTGTCTTAGTGATATCTATAGGATTTCATGAGTTGTCTCCATTATTATGTAATGCCAACTAACAAATAGCATGTAACTGCAGTGTGTTGTACGTCGCCTGAAAATGGTGGAGACAATTGACTTCAAAAGGATACTTTGTACGTTTAACGTCGAAAGTATGACTATATACTAGAGACAAGTCATTGCGTGTGTATTTGAGGGAGAGGATGTATTTGTACAAACACGGACCTACCTGCAGTAGAAAATTGCATATCTATGAACCCATTCCATTTGTGTGCTGCACTTATTTTGATCTTATAGGAAAAGTGTTCATATTTGAACAACTTGATTTTGATTGGATGCGGTAGCTTGCCGCCACATCGAAGGAAATTCACAGACCCGAAGCACCGAAATATCTGAACGATTTCCCAAGGTGTAGATAGGGTTAACACATCGGAACCTTGGCTAGCTTAGATGCAGTTTGAGAAGATTAGCAAAATTACGAGTGTTGGCATCAATGTAATTTCCGAATTCAAAAAAAAAAATGCATCTGTCCTCAAGTACATAAACGTTCTGGTATATAAATCGACAAGTCAGTAAGTTTCACCAAACGTGAATTATTTCTATCTTTCACCTATAGTTCGAGTAAAATGTATTTTCGCGTACATTTTCTAGAAGTCTCACATATCTGGAGATTATTAATGCAAGGGATTTTAGGACGATAGATACTCCAGAAATCTGAAGCTGAGTCGATACTCTTAAAATTCGAAGGTAGATCGACTTCAGAGTAAGCTTGCCTTTAAAATACGCCCTCAAGTCCCTATAAACTTTGCCCTCAAAAGTAAGCAGGCTTTGAAAATTAGTCGCGAACTTATTTAATACATTACTGTGTGCATACCATTTGACTTGTTCATGTGTCGGGGAGGGGGGAGATCTAGCAACAATTTTTAGCTATATAGAAAAAACATGCAAACTGTATGTGAAAGTTATAAAATAATGTATCACTGAAGATTGATAGAAAACATTTTCTTTATGAACATCTAAATAAAAAGAAAATAATCTCTGACCTCGTCTTTTAACAAATTCATACTATTAATTTTATTAAAACATATATTTCTTACACATTCATTTTAATAAGCCAGTACATAATTAATTTTTGACATTGGGGAACGATTTTCCTATCGTCTAACGAGACATTTATACGAAAGAATGCCTGTTTCTAGGGAACGCAGTTCTCAAATCTAAGCTAACAAGACTTCCCGTTTAACATTTGCAGCGGAATAGTTCGAATTTTAGGGTATTGTGAGAATAACTGTTGATCGCTATTTCAGATATTGGAAAATAATTCCAGTGACATTCGTTTGTGATTAAGACCGTCGCTGAATGTAAGTGATTTATATACCGCCGATCCTTATTCTTGAGTGGATTTAATGATTCACTTCCATAATTTAAAAAAAAAAAAAAAAAAAAATTGCCGATGGGATTATAGAATTCTAATTACTTAATCTTAGGAGGACATCTTGAATATAAAGAAAATTAGCTATGATGCACAAAACACTGAGGCATAAATCATGGGTATAGCGTGCAGACCATAAGATTATCTCGTTCGCAGGTGAATACTTGTAACACTTTAAGCTTTTGTTACTATTGACTGATAACGATGTCTATGGTATAATTTTCTGCAATATTACGTGTACAAATCTTTAGCTACCTTAAGTCTGTGCAACAAATTGTTTTTATTTTAATGCTTTTATATTTTTTATTCTGTGTTTTTCTGGAGGACATTTTATTCATTATTCGGCAGACCATGTGACAGTTTCTGGGGCACTTACTAATTTTGTGGGCACACATACATTAGTGTTCTAAGAAACGGACATTTGCCCAAACACTGCAACCGGTACATTGACCATTACAGTCGCTAATCAGGTACGTGCACTGCTCCGATCTTACGAAGTTTCACTTCTTTTTTTATTATTTCAATCTTGCTCTTGAATTCACACTCATATCACGATATTGCGGAGCTAGAATTTCCCCAATGTATGTCTCTCCATATTGCATCAGGAAGAATAGAAACAAGAGCAGCCTTTTTCGATACTGAAGAGAAGCAAATTTGTAAGTTAATTATGTTTATGCGAGAATACTTACCAATCACATTACATTAGGAATATTAGCCTGCTACATCGGGAATCCAGTTTTTAGCTTCGCTGGATTCGCGAGGTAACCGGATAATATTAACGTAATGTGATTTTGGGAAATTACTTGAATGAGCAAGCTGAGCAGCAGAGAGGGTGAACCCTACAAAATAGTTTTCGAACCAATATATTTAAACATGAAAATCATACTAAATAAAGGAAAAATATAAGGTCAATAACTCTAAACCAGAACCTCTAACCGAATTGAGATTCTGTCTACGTGGGTTATTTACGCTGTTACTCGTTCGTGACACCTGTGTTTGTAAATGCTATGCGTGTTCGTTTATGTGCTCGTGCGCGTCATTTTTGTCAGTCCACCCTCTCTGCTGCTGTAATAAAATCATTATTATATCAGTAATGATTGGTGAAGCTCACTCAGCTAGACTAGCTCGAGAGAGACTAGAAGCAATCAAGAAATATCTACCTGTCCGTGATTCTGTCAGACAACAATTACAAGCGCGTCAGCAGACACAAGAAGAATTTGCAGAAGGTGCAGAACAATTATTTAAACCAATTACTGAACCAACAAAGAAAATTGTTTCAGTAACTGAGGCAACAAAAAAAGCTTTTGAAACATTGCCTGCCGATATTGCTGGGCGTCTTCGACCACATCGACCACCACCCAGGCAACTTCCTCAACCACTACCTGAAATTCAACCACCACCTGAAATTCAACCACAACCTGAACCACCAAAAATCAAAACCAAAATAGCAGATACATTTACGCCTGAGGGTATTGCCGCTATCAAAGACCCAAATAAATTGCTAAAAATTGCCGCGCATGGATAATATCAAAGAGAAAAATACGTGAAACCTGAGTATATTAATACGCTGAAATCTGGCGATTGGGTCAAGGATATATATCATATTGCTCATGATACTCCGCAGATTAAATCTGTCGAAGATATTAATCGGCTTGATATTTTTAGCCAGGTAGTAAAAAAGTTTATTGAACAAGTAAAAGAAACAAGAAAACAAAACGAAGAAGAAATGAAACAGCAACTTGAAAAATCAAAAGCACAAAGGAAATCAAGGAAAAAAAAAAAGTGGAAACAACAGGTGAGAAGAATTCTATCATGTCCCGGGTGCCACTGGAAGTGGTATTGGTACAGGTACCAGGGGAAGTAGTCTTATTGCTCCATATCCCGATAACTTCCTTGCCGACGTGGACAGATTAGAAATTCTGATTGGTGGAGGACGAGCCGGTAATAATTCTCCAGAATATTTTTAATGAAGCAGCTGCTATTTGTCAACCATTATTTACATGCAGTATCATGGATATTAACGTGTATCGGTCCCTCATTAATGAATTCGCCAATGATTATCACAGTGATTAAACAGTTAGATATAATTACTATAATAAAATAATCATACACTCTGCTCAACGTGGACCAACTATGGTCAGGATGATAAATTCGAGATTACCTACATATAAAACATTTTAAGGAGATGGACTCGGCGATGTTGATCAGGGTTTATTTAGAAGGATAGCCCCAAAAGCAATACCGATTGTAAAGCAACTAGGAATGAAAGCTATTGACCTTGTTCGTGAAAAAGGTATTAGCGCTGCCGGCGACGTCGCCACTAAAGCATTCTCTGCATTCAAGGATAGACTAGCACGATGAATACGACGAAAACCTCAGCCAGTAAAATTACTCAGCACTGAAATGAATCCTGCAAACGTTAGTAAGATAATAAATCAAGCCGAAAATAAAAAATTAGAGTCATTGGCTGGTGAAAAAGAAAACAATATAACCCCTAGTCTGGTAGCAGGAAGTGGTTTTCGTGTTAAACGATAACAAATATAATAAGGATATTCAAAGGCATATCTGATCCCGCATTCGACATGGACGCACCCGTTCTCAAAGATGAATCCGTACGTGATTATCAGTATTATTCTTACGACGCACGTGTACCTGACGAGCGTGGAAGAACTGAATTACAAGTTCAGTATACAAGCAAATAGTTCTTACCTGCTGAGGCATTTATTGAAGTCGAAGGTAGACTTCAAAATTAGATAATACAGATTATGGAACTGGTGATCGAGTTGGTTTTGTCAGTATTGGTATTATGGCGTTATTCAAAAGTGCCGCATATAACATTGATGGACGAGAGATTGAGATTTGTCATAATGACATCGACGTTGCCACAACGATACTTGGTCTTGCAAGATACAGCGATGATTACTCAAGATCAGCTGGTCCATCAATGATGTGTGCCAAAGATACAACTGATCATCCAGAGCACAGAAATGTAACATTAAATGCAGCTGGGGACACAGTTGTATCAATGAATGTAAATTTCAACTTGGGATTCGCGTCACGTCGAGCAGTGCTGGGCGACGATGAAAGATTTTCATGTGCGATTCCACTGTCACACATCTTTGGATTTTGTAGAAATGTTAGAAAGGTTATTTTTGGAGCCAAGCACACAATTGTACTCATACGAAGAAATACCGACGATTATGCAATATGGCACGCTGAAGGAGCTAACACAGGTGCAACTGCGGCACTTCATGGTAAAGTAATACTGACAAAACTTGCATTGTCGATGCCAGTAATGACACCAGCAATATCCGAAGAACAAAGGTTACTTTTTTATGAACAGCGGCGGTAAATCAACATTGTCATGGCTAACAATGACCACGGATTCTATCCAGAGTAACATTAATGGTTTATTTACATGGCAAATAGCATCAGCGCAAGGTGTCTCTGCACCGCGACATATATTTGTTTCACTTCAAGATGTTACGCGAGTAACCTTGCAAATACGAAGTATTATGATATTTGATAAACTCGGCGTTACTGAGGTTTCTTTGAGGATAAATGGACATTAAGAACCAGCCGAGGATATTTTGTTAAAGTTTGAACAAAACAGTGTTGCACGTGCGTATCATCGTCTGATGACGTTCATGGGACGTGATCAAAATGTTGATACTGGTTTACAAATATCACAGCGGGATTTTACAACGCTGTATCCGATCTATTACTTTTCGCTGGAACATTTGGATTTGTTTAGACACTCCGTCGTTGACATACATTTTCGAGCACGTGTTACAAGAGGAGTTATTGCTAATTACAGAGCAATCGCCGTTATACTCAGCGATAAAACAATGTTACTTGAAGGTATTGGTGGACGAACGAGAGTTATTCATGCGCCAGTAGAAAACATGTAATTAAATCATGAAATATATCATAAATGTCATATCATCATGTTAATGTTAGTCTGACTCCTGGTCAGATTAAAAAACTGCAGTCGGTATCAGCGAAGCGATGTGGAGTAAAAATATCACTAGCACGAGAACAAATCGCTGGTGGTCCAAATAAACTATCGTTGACAGAACGCCAGCTCAATCATTTTAATGAAGTCACACTATCAAAGACAGGTATACGCGGAAATCTTTCTGCAGGTGCCATCATAAACATTGCTAAGACCGGTGGTATATTTCCACTTCTTACAGCTATTCCAGGAATAATAGCCGCTGCAGCCCCAGCTGTTGCAAAAGCAGCTGCGTTAGGTGCAGTTGGAACAGCTGCTGGAATGGCATTAAAGAAAGCAACAGGGAAAGGATTTAAAAATAGAAGACGATCCCGAACAGGTCTAGATCTAAGACTTCCAGGAACTCGATACGGAACCTGATTAAGAATTCCAGGGACCCGCTGATTTTCCCGCTATCCAATTTTGATTTACGCGATGCTGCTGCGCGATTAAATATTTAAAAAAAAATTCAGAGGTGTTTTTATGCGTGATTAATTATCGAAAAATCCAAATCTGATTGAAACTGGTATTATTAATCTCGATAAAAGCTCTGGCCCAGATACACATTGGGTTGCGTACGCGATCGATCCACATGGTATTGTTTATTTCGATTCGTACGGACTGGCACCACCAAAAGAATTTTTAAAGTATGTCGCTGCCGACTCTGTCGGTGGCAACATTCCAATCTGGTATTTAACGCTACCAACACAAACATTAAACGGATCCACCGATATGTGGCCGTGAAGCACTAGCAGTACTCGATGCTGTATCAAGATCAGCGAAACCACCTCATAAGGCTGTACACAAATATACGAGTTCTGTTTTAAATAATCGCTAATCATATAATGGTAGATATTTACGGAAGATCAGCTAAAACTAGACCTCAACAAGCACCAGGCGAAGATTTACTCAAGCGAGTAACAAGGCAGATCAATGATGAATTATCTGAACTGTTCAATCTTGCCAGAGTTGATCCAAACTAACTTGTTATATTTCAAAACCGTGAAGGAAAATTGAAGACGAGTAATATTTCAATCAACGATATTATTAATCGTAGTCGATTATCGCGAACAGGTCTTATTGCTGTATATGACAGAGAGGGCAAACTTGTTCCTGGTGGTATTACTGCAGTGTCGATTAATGATAGGTTGTCAACATTCGATGATACCATGCACGGCGCTCTCAACATGAACAATAATAAAATTACCAACGTAGGGGAACCAACAGATAATCTCGACGCTGAAACGAAGAAATATGTCGATGATAGGAAATTCCAGCGACAACTTCGTTAGCTACAATCAACGATGGAATGATCACACTCAAAACTGATTTTACTAATCAAATACAACTGTTTCTAAATTTCCGCAGAAACGTAAACAGAACCATTAATGATTTTTTTTGGGAAGTCCACCAACAGTTGACATAAATCTTACCGATATAAATACAAGAATCAATGATATTATCAGTGGAATTCCTAATATCATCAATAAAACTAATCTCGTTAAAATAACACACAAACGTATTAACAATATCGTGTACACAGTATCATCAGGATCATCAACATGGACACCGCAAAGTAACACCATCAAACATAAGGCGGAGGTCACTGGTGTGTACAGGCTGTTCGTATTTAGTTCTGCAAAATTTAGAATATTTACCATGTATCTATGGCGTCATTCAACTGATATTTTTTTCTGGGACTGTATCTGTAGTGTTAAATAAAGATACCGAAGAAACATTTATGCTGGAATCATCTGATAAAAAATTAACCTCGGCGTCTTACTGGTGGTGCATAGAATTTGTAGCTGAAACACCACAACTGATTACTTGATACACTATAATGATAGACGTTCAGCGATACAGATACGATCAAGTAACAACATGGCAGAATAAACTAAAAACCATCATCGATGATTATGCAGCAAAAATAAAGAAATATCGTAGACGTGCGGTTCTCGTTGATATCATCGTTTATTCGTTTTCCTCGATTGTTGCTGGAACCGGCGTAGTATTATCAACCATGACGATGACAGCGCCCATCCTTGTAACAATCGTTGTTTCATCGTCAATCACGATCGCTGGAATATTCAATATTATCGCGAAAAAGATAGATGCGTACACAAATGAAAATTTGAACAAGTACACGATGAAATTACACACGGCAACTGTAGCATATTCCATATTGTCGCCGATGATTTCTTTGTCGCTCAACGATGGAATAATATCTGATGAAGAATTCAGTACTATAATAAAGATCTACAATGAAGTATTTAACCGTAGCCATGCCACGGGTAATTCGATCACGAAAATAAATAATTTAGAGAAACAATAAAATAATAATGACAACGTCATTGAAATTATTACAAAAGATCGTCGCTAATACTGCTCCGGTAAGAACCACAATGATATTAGCGAGTTCAAGTAATCCTGAATTGAGTATTAATTTTCCGACCGCAATACCAGCAAAAGAAATTGCGCTGGAGCAATTACGGGTTTATTATAGTTGGCCAAATATCAGGTCGAAATCGTTTGGTGGACTACAACCAAATAATTCATTAGTATTTGCAAATAAAAATAAACCCGATGGAACTCCTGATTGGCAAGTAGTTAGTACTACAACGGGCAGTTATCAAATAGAACAGATCAATGAAGAATTCCAACGCAGAATTAAATCTGTTACAGGAAAAGAATCAAAAATAGCCATTACTGTTCACGAACCAACGCTGTCATCTGCCATTGAAATATTATCGCCAGATTACGCCGTAGATATTTATCAATTTTCGATTAGAACTGTGTTAGGATGGCCTGAGGTCGCGCCGGTTTACGAAGGTCCACCAGAACCAAAACGAGATGAATTTCTCACGACGAAGCAAAGTTTCATTAAAACTCCAAATTATCGAAATAATCATCTGTGGTCCATTAATATATTTTTTATTGATGGGCGAGAAAAAATTCCTGATTTGAGAATTCCAGGAAGAGAATCCACAGCAAATTTGGATTTACGCATTCGCGACACTACATTACCAGCAATGATAGATGAATCTAACCGGACATTTACTAATATTAAAAATTTAATCATTGATTTGATACAAAATTACAACGAGGACATAAAAAAGAATATCATAGAATCAATCCAGCATCTGAATCAAATATTAATTGATTTTGAATATTCTAAACATGTTGTAATAACAAATTTATATAATTTTTTTTACAGATCCTACAAGTATGAAATACGAGATTGAACGAACTGAAAATTTGCATAAAAGACATAAAATCGGTGAATTAAGACAATCAGTTATTGATTTCGTTAATGTGAATTTTCCCAAGATCCTTGAATCATGGAAAAAATATAGGCCTACCACCGAATATCCTCAGAAACAATAATAATCGTTAAAACGAAGATCGTCATGTCTCGACAGGAATCGTTAATATCACATCAACAATAGCTGTCAATCTAGTATGTGATGTCATCGACGGCACTTATCTAGTTGAGGCTGAAAAATCCAATCAAGCCCAGCTACGATACATTCTGTATTCATTTACACCTCAAGTCCCACCAGGTTATTTGATTGTATCAGTACCAATCAATGTTGTTTATCTAAAATGTCATAATCCACTCTTATCGCGCATACATTTCAAACTTACTGACCAGACTGGCCACTTGCTCGATCTCAGGTCAGAAATATTAAATATAAACCTGTATGTGCGTTCGTAGAAAACACCAAGCAAAAAACAAAAAACAACAACTTTGTCCTAATTTGATAACTGATCACCACACATCATCATTATTATTATGGAAAATGTACCGATCAGTTATCAAATTCAGACAGAGTTTACAAAAGTGAACGCGGTGGTTTAGTACGTTTGATCATGATACTGAATCCACATAAAAATCTATCAATGAATTATTTCTTTTTTTTTTTACTGTAGTCAGAAATGAATTATTCTGGTACAACGTCCGTGATTATGTCACGGATGACACTAATGGTTTCGTTGTCAACGTCACTATAGTCACTTTCACTACGATTAGGGTCACACTCTGACTTATCTTTAGCCAGTAACTCTTTCGCAACTTCGGTCATTGACTCCGTCATCGAATTAATATTTCTCAACTGTTTTATACGAGCGTGCACAATTCTTGTCGTTTCGTATTCGTGAGATAATTCTGACCTAACCTTTTCGACTGAACGTGAAAGAGGAACAAATAATTTCACTTGCGTATAGCGATTGCTGCCAACTTTATGTTGGATCAACTTTATGAATCTATAATCGGAGGGCAGCGTATATCTATTCGCAGACTTTCGAAATTGTAATGATTCAAAATCACTCATTATTTTTTCAGGATCAAGCTCATCAGATATTTTTATACCTTTGTGTTGTAATTGCTTAATAGCAGCAATAATAGCATTAATATTTTCATGATTCATTATATAGAAAATATTTGTTTAAATACAAAAAAAATTTCTTAATAAAAATAAAAATATATTTCTTAATGAAAATAAAAATATTTTAGAGAATCTGACTGAATTCGTAATTTTGATGGGTATATTACCCGTCAAATTTAGAAAATCTGATCAAAGTCACAATTTTGTTAGGTAACTTACCCATATGATTTAGAGAATCTGACTGAATTCGCAATTTTGATGGGTATATTACCCGTCAAATTTAGAGAATCTGACTGAATTTCATAAAAAATAAAATTTTATTATAATAAAAATATTTCTGAATCAGATAAATATAAAAATTAATTTCTGAATTAATATTTTATAAAAAAAATTAAAATATTTTAGAAAATCTGACTGAATTCGCAATTTTGATGGGTATATTACCCGTCAAATGTAGAGAATCTGATCAAAGTCACAATTTTGTTAGGTAACTTACCCATCAAATTTAAAAAATCTGATCAAAGTCATAATTTTGTTTGGTAACTTACCCATCAAAATTAGAAAATCTGACTGAATTTCATAAAAAATAAAATTGTATTATAATAAAAATATGTCTGAATCAGAATTAAAGTAAAAATATATTTCTGAATCAGATAAATATAAAAGATATTGCTGAATCAGATAAATATATATTTCTGAATCAGATAAATATAAAAATATATTTCTGAATCAGATAAATATAAAAATATATTTCTGAATCAGATAAAAAAATAAAAATATATTTCTGAATCAGAATAAAGATACAAATATATTTCTGAATCAGAATAAAAGTAAAAATATATTGCTGAATCAGATTAAAATAAAAACATATTTCTGGATCAGATAAATATAAAAATATTTCTGAATAAAAATAAACAACAGCTATGACGTTTGGTCTACCATTCCACTGGGGTCCCTTCTGCCGGTAAAGCCTTTACCAATAACATCCTAAGAGTCCTTGTTGGGGCCATTGGCCCACAGGCACTCTTCATGGTTAAGGTCTGTCTTGTGACCCACAGGCACCTTATTGAGACATTTTGTCCGGCGGATATTCTTTCCGATTGCCCCTATGTGGGTACATTTCATTGAGGTCACAAGGTCACGAGCTCACATCATCCTGTCGTTTATTTTTGGGGCACAAGCGCATAGACACACCCCCATTGACAGAGTCAATGCGAATTCCTAATGTGCGAAACGAAATATTAGAAATTCAGAGGACTGTCTAGGCATATCGATTTCATGTAACCCCCCAAATGAAACCCCGGGGTAAGTGCAATGTTCGGTACTGGGAAGCGAACCACAGGCCTCAAGTATGAGAACCAGACGCTTTAGCACTGCACCATGAGCTTAGTTATAAATATATGTTTCAAAAATAAATATATAGTTACCTAGCCCTGACTCTGTCACCTTGACTATGTCAAGGATGATAAGTATATATTATCAGATTTTGTGATAAAATATTAAATAAATCACGAAAATCTGCAATCTTAAACATTTCTGAATTTGGCTAAAATACCGTATTATCAACCCTTGATTTCATCAGGGCAGAACTATCTAACAGTGATGCAT
Organism: Megalonaias nervosa; assembly: GCA_016617855.1. NCBI lineage: Eukaryota > Metazoa > Mollusca > Bivalvia > Unionida > Unionidae > Megalonaias > Megalonaias nervosa. Next base: position 16,709 of record JAECUM010029822.1, read on the forward strand.
GGATCGATATGTTCAGTTCTATCTACATGCAGTCTAGAAAAAAAAAATAGATAATGACTACTGCACAGACGGTTTAATGTAAAATTCACTATAGTGCGGTTATCACGGAATTCAATATCATCTTGACAACGTCCAAGAAAAAATTCCTTGACAACGTCAGTGGAATGGAGATTTCTGTGCTTGATCATATAAAAAAAAAGCAGATTATCAGAATTCAATGTTTGATGGATTAGATATATACTATTGAATAAATGTGTAGTTATGTACGCAATAATAAAAGGGAGGCAACTGCTTGATTACTCTATCAGCGATGACGGAGTTATCTCCCTTCATTGTATATACCGGAACGTAATTTTTTGCTTAAATTTTTTCGAAAATTCTGATTTGGTAATATTTGCATCATAATATATTGAAGCACGGCAAATACTGAAATATTTACCAGCCGCATTCATCGATGGGAAAATTATTTCTTGACCTGTCTCTGTATTTGTGGATATAACCGACTTAGGAGTTTTAGAATTAATGTCAGTATTTCCAAGTGCAGAATTCTTACTTATTGTAACAACCCGCAGGTTACACAAATTATTATTTTTCCGATTTCGATCAATGTGATCGATCACAAATCCGACTTTGATGACCCCATGAAAACATTCAAATACAATTCTATGAGCCAGATACATTTTATTTCCAGCACGAAACATGAGATAACCAGTATTAATAACAGCACTGACAGATTCTTGAAGTTGACAGTTTCTGATGACACCATCACGAGACGCTTCATACTTTTTAATTATTGGATGCTTCACAAATTCATTTTCTTCCATTTATATAGTAATACTATTTGTCTAAATGATTATTTTGAAAATCTGGCCAGATAGTCTTCAGCGGCTTTTATGGGAGATTCACCTGATGATTTCTTATCATAATATCGTTTCAACTCTCTGTATCTTTTACCACCGCATTGCGCACATAACCGTGTTTCTCCTCTGACCCCAATACCACATCGTAAACACGGTTTCGGTTCTAGACTCCCTTTGCGAAAACTTTGCATGTGTTTGCCACAGAATTCATTTACGCATGATTTATTACAAGGAAGAGAACATCCTATCATTAGCCATTTGTATTTGTTATTTGCTTGTATCATTATATATATATATATATATATATATATATATATATATATATATATATATATATATATATTATTAAAGTTTAATTAAACATATATTCGTCTTAATTATAGTATGGAGGAATTTGAGAGATTATCCGCAAATGAACCTTCCAGAGCAAGATTCGATCTTGACAAACTACCAAAATGTAAATTTAATTTCTCGATGCATGATCTGACTTTGATAAATAGCGATATAACTGATCGTATCCGTGAAGCCAAGAAATAATGTCGCAATGACAGTGCGGCTCATACTTGGTCGACATTTAGAATCATTAATACCATTGAGTTTAGAATGCATGACGAACGAGGTAGAAATATTATCAACTATCTCGACAATCAGCAATATATTATTCTAGTAAAATTAATTGTGCAGACAGATGATGACACTTGGATTATCCGTGACAAAGATGACCCTGCACGACTTCATTCTGGAAATAATACTCTTACATTAAAAAAAATCCAAACTAGGAACATTGACTGGTATTGATAAACCTTATTATGAACGAGAGTATCATGTAACTGCAGTTGTTTATGGGATATATCCGTTAAATGGTAAACCTAGCGTTACTAATCTCAAACCAATGAAATCTTCCTCATTGACTTCGTCAAGGGGACTAAGCTGCGTAGCTGAGCGGGTTATAGAACATTTCTCAAAAGCAATACGCGAAAACGGTTTAACGGATCTAAGACGTAAAAAACTAAATGCGTGGGCAGAAACAGTTAAAGATACCGGAACATCTATCAGCGACGTTGCTAAGCTTGAAAAGAAATTAAAATTTTCAATAGCAGTAAAAACACTAACCGGAGAAATTTTGTACAAACCGAAATATACAAAAATTGAACCCCTATAACAGTCATTGATCATAACGCACATGCATGGACTGTGGCAGTAACAATATTTCCACGGGATAGAATAGTTAAATTTTACAACGATTATATATTCGACGCTATCAATGATATTAGTAAGAGTGACTCTGTATCCGTGTGGTTATTTCAAAGTTCAGATTCGTATTACGATCAGTTTGTAAGGCCTAACGGAGAAGTTTGTCGTGAAGAATCTCTCCACGAAAAAATGAAACATCTTGCATTGAAATATAATTCCGATAATGTCGAAGTTGAACGATTACTAAATAATTGTTTTACAGTTCCATCAGTTGCGGCTCACTTTGCTCAAGAGAAAAATTCATGGAAACCGACACGATTAGAATTTCTTGAAGACATCCAGCACAGTTGTGTCGAATACGGACAAGGCGGATTGTGGAATACCAAATACGGTTATAGCGATATTATATCGGTTGATATGGTAGCGCGTTATCGTGGAAGTTTTCTTGGATACGGAGAATGTTCTGAATATTTCAAAAGATTCGGATATCCCACACACGAGATGACAAGAGACGCGATAAATGGACCATTACCTGAGTTTGATTTAACTGGATTTGCTTGTGAAAAATCATTAAAGTTTTGTAATAATCTTCATCCTATTGTCTACGTATGGTTTGGGAGACATTTCTCAGAAAAATATTGGGCTCCAATAGTACTATTATGATATATGCTTGATACTGGAATTTTAGTGTCGTTGAAAGTAAGCGAAGACATTATATCGTATCGTCCGCAGAAACAAGTTTAGTTAATACAACAAAAGAAATATTCACCGACAGATCCAGATGAAGATTGGGATAAAATTGATTATGAAAATAAAGTTGCAAAAGATGTCGGCAGAAAAATAATTGGTAAATTTACTAAAAGAGGATCATATGATCATAAACGAATGTGTACAAGATTAATTATAGATGATGCTGAACTCGATTTTATAATTGCTGATACAACAGAAAAAAGCACATTTATAAGTCGGAGTAATGCTTATTTAACAGACGGGTCTAAAGTATGTACAATCGTGAGCTATATTGATGGTGAGTCACCGCAATTTCTCATTTAAGATCTTCTATGCTAGCTTACGTTTCGATAAATTTATTATCGATGGTAAACAGATTTCCTCGTTACGCGGTTAGAGTTGCCACGGATTCATTTTATATAAATAAAAAATATTTAGATTTGCTAAAACCTCTACTCGGTAATGGAGAATGGGGATCATGGAGAATAAAACAAGAAAATATACTTGACTATTCCGAATCTGCAGACGTTGAAATCAAGGAAGTATATTTCGGTAATGACAATCAAATATTGAAATCATCAGCACCATCTGTGTTTGATCCTGTGGCCAGACATAAAACCGTTTCTCTCAATGAACCTGTAGGTTCTGGAAAAACAACACGTACCATTGAATTATTTCGCCGTAACGATGTTACGGGTTTGAAGAACCCCGTTCATATGATTGTGCTGACACCTACACATAGACTAGCCAGATAAATAAATGAACGAGGAGTAAAATCTCAAACTTATCATGGTTTCTTCAGATGGTGCGTGGATACTTGGACACCTGAGCGAATGGGTGAGAAATATATACCCCAGATTATCATCTGGGATGAAATTTGTACAGTATCGTTAGAAACATTAAAAATATTTCTCGATTGGTTACTGACAAAAAAATACTGCTGTGATATTGTGCGGCGATCATGGTCAGCCGCAACCTTTCGTTGGGCAGTCTCCGCACCAATGGTTAAAAACGTTTGTGGATTATTATGAGGAAATAACCGATGATCATAGAACTATTGATGAGCCCCTGAAAGAATTTAAAAGATTAATCAGACTACAGACAGATAGAATACAATGTGATATAATGCGTGAAATAATTCCGGAACCTCCTGTGAACGAGTTTTGGAATTTATGGAGACCAAATGATTTAATAGTTGCGAGTAGAAAGATAATGCGTGATGAATTGCAAGAGAAATTATTTCTGTTACATAAAGAAAAATTTTCAAATCTACCTGTACCATTGTGTTATCGCCCAGCGGATACTCGACGACAGAATATTGAAGTTGAAATTTCAGAAACAAATGAAAAAAACAAAATCTTATATTAAATGATATTGTTTTGGTTGATGTTGATGTTGTTGAGAGCGCGTTGATCATGGATAAAACTTCGTGGAAATTAGGATATGCTATAACGATTTATTCGTCACAAGGACTAACTATTACTGATACAAAAATCTGGATTGTCGATGATAGGATCGAGTGGTCAAATTTTGTTTATCTCGCAGTATCTCGAGTCAGAAGAATATCTCAACTGCACAGGGTTATTATGAATACAGAAAATAATAATCAAACTGCTAGCAATGGCGTAATAAGAAAAAAACTATTTGGTTATAAGCAATGTGACAAAAAATATAATCGCGACTCTGATATTGATACTGAATCGATTATGACACTAAAACAACGACAGAATAATCATTGTGCAAGTTGTAACTGTAATATGCTATGGGAGTATTCGAGTAATAATCCAAGACAGTTCACGGTAGACTAAATTAATAGTAGTCTTGGTCACACACGCGAAAATGTGATGCTGACCTGTCTTGAATGTAGTCGACGTAGGGGTGCTAGTTTACAAACGTGAACGCGGTGGTAATTGTGTGTCCTCAGGAATTACTTGTAACTATTCATGCACAAATCCACGTTGAGGAGCATTTGAATCCAGTCTGTAGATTGCAGGTCTACCCGTGGATCTACCCACGCTAGAAATTGTATGTGTAGTCACACTCAGATAGGATCAGTTGCTCTTTTTTTTACCCCCTTCAAGTTCACCGGGTTTACATAAATACCTTACAGTCACATTACTCAGTACTGGCTATTTTGAAAAGTCACGTCGTTGTCCGTAACCATCGCTACGGGGTATATGTTTCTTTGTAATTGCAACGGTAGGTTTCATGGAAGTTGCACGACTAATTTCATTCTTTATCGCAGCTATCACACTTGGTAATCTTGCAACCCATTCACGAGATCTCATGTTGCTCTGAATTATTTCCTTCGCAAACTGATATCAAAATAACCGCTCAGCGAGTGTTCGATTAAGTCGTTCAACTATTGCCTGATCACGATGAAATGCGATGTGTCTTTGTCTGATTTTGACATTATGCTTTTCCATCAGCGATGATACTGCACCAAGAAATTCTTTGCCAAGATCAGCTTGTAGCAACTGTGGCCATTGCAAGGGTCCTCGTTAATAAATTCGTTCAAACGCAGATGCAACTTCCGATGCTGTTTATGTTGATAATAGTTTCATCTTCTTTATATCTACTTGCAACATCAACGACAGTTAACGCGTATTTGTATGGGCGTGATTGACGTCCCCGTGTTTAATAGTATCGTGCGGTAAAAACAAAATATCTGCTTGATGAATTTCATTGGGAACGCTGACATCAAAATACGCGTATTGAATCTTTTTAGGTGGACGTAGATAGATTTGCCATATTGCCTGTCGTGCTAACCATGCTGCAGCAACAGCACGTGAGACTTTTGCTGCTTCAGCAAATTTACTAATAGCTGCTCTGCCCTTCCAATATCCTCTTGGGCTATAATAAACAGATTCCATTATAATAATTATATAATTAATTACCCAGCCCCTAGCATTAGTTTACCTTTCATAGCAGATTTCACTATAAAACTAGCAAGTTTTTCTCTGAGAGATTTATCAGGTATAGAATTTAACGCATGAATCAGTTTCACATCTGCGAGATGCCGTTGTTGTAAATCTTTGCTTTTATACGCAACATCATGAACGTGACACGCTTGATCAATCTTGTTTATTGGATGCTCTCCTGGTCTTGGTTGATCTCGTTCGTCAGGTCGGATATCAAGTCGAGTTCCAGGACCACAATAATTATATCCTGGTAAGTGTTTTTCTCCGGGATATTTTGCGCACGGAACCCCTGATAATTTTCCCAACGAAGCAGCGAGATCACCTCCTTTCTTTGTGCTAGACGAAATAGATTTGTATTTTTTGGGGGGTGCCACACTTTCACACTTACCTGTCAGTGCGGGTTTTTTATTTGTTGTTATTATTGTTGTTAATCCAACGGTGGGGGTGGGTGCCTTGCATCGAACACAATATAGATTCATATTACTTATTATTATGGATATAACTGACTCTTCGGCGACATGAAAACAAGAGCCAGTCAAACATCACCCAGCGCTACCGAATTCTATTAGAATGATAATAATTGGGCCATCTGGAAGTGGTAAGACGCAATTATTGCTTAATCTGATAATGAGATGGCTCAATGGAATAAACTATATTTAGTAGCACCATCTGTAGATGATCAACGATGTTATGAAGTACTTAAAGATTTTAATGAAAATGCAAAATCGTTATATGAAGACAGTGACAGTGATGGAGTCAGTGTTATTGATTTTATCACTGGTATTGATGAAGCGCCATCTGTGGATGACCTGGATCGACATATTAATAATTTAGTAGTGTACGATGATGTGATGCTGGACAAACAATCAAATCCAGCTCGGATATTTTCTCGAGGTAGGCATAAAAATACTGACGTGATTTATGTTACCCAGCGTTATACACAAATACCTAAAGTGATCAGAGACAACTGCAGTATTTTGGTTGTATTTAACGGAGTTGATAATCATACGCTGCAAAATATTTATTATACTTGGTGTTCAATGGACATGGATATGATTAAGTTGAAAAACTTTTTTCTATCAAAAGCACAAGCTACCCCGTTTGGTTTTATAACAATATATTTGCATGATCCCAGGTCGAGATTTCGTAACGGACTTGATAAAATATTTGGATAAAATCCACAGCAGCAGAGAGGGTGGTCTGACAAAAATTACGCGCACGAGCACATAAACAAACACGCATAACATTTACAAACACAGGTGTCACGAACGAGCAACAGCGTAAATAACCGAGGTAGAGAGAATCTCAGTTCGGTTAGAGGTTCTGGTTTAGTGTTATTGACCTTATATTTTTGCCTTATTTAGTATGAGTTTCATGTTTAAATATATTGGTTCAAAAACTATTTTGTAGGGTTCACCCTTTCGGCTGCTAGCTGCTCTCATGTAAAGTCGCACCTTTATAGAGACACTTTTCCAAATAATTCAGGACCACTCCAGTGCTATTTTTCCCCTGAAAAAACACTAATCAGGGTCTGTTCTCCCCCGGTTAGCATTTAAACCACTGCACCTTTCTTGTGACTTCGACATACGTTTAGTAATGAAATATTTTCATCCAATTGCAACCACCAGTGATACATAACCTATCCTCCTCAACCGATTTGTCGCAGGACACTACTACAGAAACGCTACTTCTTACCATTAATGTCACAGACGCCAATCCCACTGATACTGTCACATGCTCACTCGCAACTTCCGGCGTTCCTTTCCTCGTGCGCCAGGTGTCTGGTACATCAAGTCAGTGATCGTGTTTCTTAGAGCTTTTGGGGATGAAACCATTAGATCTATTGTGGGGGTGGTATACGGCTATTTTCAAAATTCAGTGTGTGTGTGTGTGTGTGTGTGTGTGTGAGTGTGTGTGTGTGTGTGTGTGTTAGAGATTTATGCATACGTATCAATGTATGTATATGTGTATCCATGTTTCTGGATATCTGTATGTATGTTAAAGTTAATTCTGTTAATTGATAATTTATGCTCAGTAAAATAGCCCCAGTGAGCTAATGTTATGTAAATGATAGCCATGAGTGTCTGTTGTACTTTACTAGCTTTCAGCTCTAACTCACTTTTACCATCACTCTCCGCATTGGAATCTATGCTCGCGTTTAACGTTTACAATGACTTCTGTTGTCTTGAATAAATTAAGAGATAAAAATTGCAAGACATCAACCACAAAATTATAAATTAATTGTTTTCATAGAAGTCAGTTTTCTAAGATTACTGTCTTATACCCTAAAATTATAAATATTTTTCTGGACATATCCTTCATCGCTAAATTAAGGTATTCTTCTGTTTCCTATCTTTTCAGACATGGGTATATACGTGACAAATAATCCAAATTTAAGCTATGACATCCAAAACACGTACGTACTGTCAATTTAATGCATGACGGCATAGCTACGGTGAATAGTACATTTGCCGTATACCTTCTGAGAAACCAGCCCCCTGTAATAACCAACCTGACTAGTAAGTAAACTACCTCATTTACCGTCATGTAAGTCACTCCATTATTTATTTCTTTGCTTACTTTTTAATTGTTATCAGAATTTCATTCCTATAGCGAGGTCATATGTAACTGCTTGAGCTCGGTAAATTAATTGTATGTGTAGTTTATTATTTCATTTGTTTCCGCTAGTAGTGTATCATCTAATATTTCCGGTTCGTCATCATTGTTTGGGATTTTAAATGGGTTTTTAAATGAGATAGGCGAATCCTGACTCAGCTGTGATTTTGCGATATCAAATGCTATTTTTATGTAATCTTCCATTCGCAGATCTGCGCTTTCCATTGTGATTGTGACGTCAAGTAGTGACACAGTGCCATGTAATTGCGTTGGGTCTTTTATTTTGGTCGGTGATAGCACGCTTATGTTGACTTGAGTAGATTCAGTGGAATTGGCAGGGGAACTAGTAATGAAGTTAAGTGATGTTTCTTCTACTGGCCTAGAGAAGGGGTTTTTGCTACAGTCCAGTGCTGCCATACGCTTAGGTGGGGGGATAGTGGTTCCTTGTGCTAGTGTTCCAAAATTGCAGGCGGCCATTTTGTCTGCTATTTTTCTTTGAGTATTGTGTTTCCTGACCGCGTTTTTACCTGGAGTTGAACGCCATCTTATTTGATTTTAATTGTAGCGACATTTTATTGACTTTGACTTTTTAGTTTTTGATGCTTAATTTATATCCTAAGATTAAATGGGAATGTTGAGTTCAAATTGTTATCCTTGTATTTTGTAGTAGAAATACTGGTTAGCGTTAAATGATCGTTGTAGTTGTAGTTTGTTGAGAGAGATATTAGTTAGAAGGGAAAATCTCCTATAACAGTAAATCTATGTAGAGGTTTTCTCATGCACGAAAACTTGTAGGATACTGTCCAGGCGTGTTCTACTATTTTTCCTACTACCTGGTTTTAAGGAGATTTTGTTAGTAGTATTGGTAGTGAAAGTATAGAGTTTTAGCGTAAAGTTGTTTTCCTCTGGCTGAGAATCCTATAGATTTACTAGTGCTTGATAATCCGCGGGGACTCAATCCAGGTATAAACTAGTATGTATCCTAGTACCTGTTTGAGGAAAATATGGCGCCAAATTGGAGACGCGTTAGTGGAGAACAAAGGAATTGTGAACGTATAGAATTAGGGAGAATGTAGCGAATGCCTATGTAAACGAAGTAAGATTTTGTAGAAGTTATGTTAAAGAAGCTTTTAGTAAAGATCTATTTAAACAGCACAGAGTGTATAAATGGTTCTAAATTGATTCCTAATCCGTTCCTTTGTTCTGCAGTCGGTGTTATTGTGCTGCGGGCTGTTTCCTTTGTTACTGCTGGGCGGGCTGCTTGTTCTAATCCTTAATCCAATGTGTTTCTTTTGTCCTGTCCTCCTGTTATGTTGTGTAAATGGCCGGACCTCAGACGGATTTGGTGGCTAAATGACTTCCCCAGCTAGTACGACTCGACAGTCTGCTAAGTGGTATGAAAGCGCCTACTTCTTTCGAGAGACGAAACCATCTTAACTATATAGCAGCTGTGAGAAGAATGATGTGATGATGGCCAGACTGATGATGATGACTTTAAATTATATATTGTGCATGTGCCACTGTTTAATGCCTTCATGGCAGGCTGTTAAATATTCCTGGGAGAGGGAATCAGAGCCACCTCACTCAGGCTTTAATGCAGGTAATGAGTGCTGCTAAATGAGCCGTCAGGCAGAGAAACGGTAAATGGTGTGTTCCACGCTGCCTGCATGAATGGCTTTATGAGTGGGAATGAACCCATCATGCACACATGATTCAGTCGCTTATACCAATCAGTGTTCTGAGTGGGAATCGAGGCACACACCCAGATTTGGTTAGCATATTTTTATGCGTGCATTGCATGCTGTTAAATGTATGTCCGGCAGAGGAAAAGGTGTGTGTGTGTGTGTTTGTGTGTGTGTGTGTGTGTGTGATTTAGATTTTTAACGTAGCTTTAACAATTTTTCAGTCATATCGCTACGATGTCTGCAGTGTGACAGTTTATAGCGATGTCTGGCACTGGGGCATCATGCCGCAGACATGTAGCATGATGTCCCACCCAGTCACATTATCCTGACACCAGGCCAACCAGTCCTAATACTAGCCATTTAATGATGAGCGTCAATCGAGGCAGCTGTTAGTACCATTTTTGTAAGTCTTTGGTATGACTCGGTCGGGGTTCGAACCCGCATCCGAGGCGGACGCTCTAACCGCTTGGCCACCGGAGCGGTTTTTGTAAAGGAAAAGGAGGAAACGGGTCGTCAGGGCGGCACAAAACCACACCGGAAGGGTCCGCAGTTCCAGGGTCGTTGGTCGAATTTTGTCTTGCACGAATTTTGAGTATACTCTGATTTTAATGCCGAATGAGGTTGATTTTTATTGAATTTGGAAATACTCTGTGCTGTTTTACTAAAAGTAAGAAGGGGGGTTACCTCTGATGGCAGCCATCAGTATGCGTATATTTGTATTGTCACATTGTGTGACTGCCCCTAAGCTTAGACCACCTTATATACTCTATTGATTTGGGGTCCAAGGTAACCTACTGTTCTCTTTCACGAGGGCCTAACGGTCTGGTGTTTGTTAAATATGTTAGGGACCGTATATGAGCGTAAAGTATTTTATTTGCCACCTTGAGTGGCGGGGCCTGATGGTCATTGGGATTTGACCACCTTATATGATACTATCTGGGGGTCCTACTGTAGATCATATAGCTGGTTACGTCGCCTCTTTTATGGCCGGCCCTGATGGTCCTGATGTTCGGACCACCTTACAGTGTCTAGGTTTTTGGGGACATGCTTCCTTTCTTGATGGAATCGCTGTCATCTTTGGTAGAAAGGTGTTAAGGTGTTAATAAGAGTTAGTTTTGAGAGTAGATGAGTGTTATAGGTGTATTAAAGGTGAGAGGTAGAAGATAGCGAATTTTTTTTCTTTTTTTATTAATAGAGGGAGTGGGTTCAATAGTATTGATATTGCGGTTTTGGTGGAGTGATTTGGCTATTTAGTTACTTTGATGATTATTTTGGACTTGGTAATTTTCTTAAGGAATCTTTATATTTTGTTTATAGATCCGGAATTATTTTAGATGGTTGTTTTTTCATTATCTTGAGTTGATTTAGAACTGCACGGTTGTCTCCGCTGAGCATTCATGACCGCATGGGGCTTTTCAGAGACTCGCGTGCAGTATTTTATTATTATTTTTGGAATTTTGTGTTTCTTTAAGGTAATTATTTATATTATGTTCATAAATCTGGAATTATTTTTATTTGGTTGTTTTTACTTTATCTTGAGTAGATTTTAAACTGCACGGTTGTCTCCCCTGAGTATTCAGGGCCGCAGGGGCTTTTCAGAGACACACGTGCAGTATTTTGATTATTATTTGTTGAGTTTTATTGTAGTTTCCTATTTAAGATTTATTTTTATATGTTATTCCTAAGTCCTGATTCATTTAAGAAGTTAAAGATGTTTTTATATGTTAGAGTGGTGTTGGGGTTGTTTCTCCCTATTAGTTCTGGATTAGGGAAACAATTTCTTTTGGGGCTAGTTGCAGTTTGTTTCTAGCTTGTTGGTATTGTGAACAATTATTAAAGACATGTTGGAGATCCTCTATGGTATGGCAGTGATAGTAGTTGATGTTTGTTGGTTTAGGGCCCAAGTTTCTTCCAAAACTGCTTGCAAGTTTTGTTTTGCCTGTTAATATCCGGTTGATAATTCTTGGTCCGAGCTGTTAATATTTGGTGGTTTTATGGACCTGTTAACTTCATTTAGGGTGGAATATAGTTTCCTACCTTTGTGTGTGGCATTACATGATTCCTTCCATTTTGTGTTAATGTGGTTTTCAGCAATATTTAAGATTTCGTTAGTGCTGTATTTGAGTGTGGCAGGGTTTGGATCTCTTAATTTAAATTTAACGACTCGATCTGCCTGTTAATTGACGGGGATTCCTATATAAGACGGTCCCCACATAAATTCTACGAATTGTTTTCCAATGGATAGTTCTTTTAGTATGTTTTAAACCTCTGCAAGGAAGTTTTCTCTTGAATTAGTGCTCTGATTTTTAATTGATGTAATTACACTGAGTCGCTTATTATTATTGATTTTGGGATGTTGTTAGTTTTGATCCATTTTAGTCACTCGATGAGAGCCCAGAATTCTGTTGTATATATGAAGTAGTGGTCCGGTAATATGGTTCCCATTTGTATGTTGTACTCTGGGATAACTATCGCTGCTTTTGTTCTGGGTGGGTCAGGTGTTTTGGATCCATCAGTTTATATTTTTACGAAACTAGAATAGGTGTCTAGTATATCACTTGCAATGATGGATTTTAGTTTCAGCTCTTGTTCCAATTTCTTTCCATAGTCGATAGTTTTGGTGATAATCCTTAGTTTGGGGTTAATCCATGGGGCTTGATCCGAAAGCTTAGTGTATTCCTCCTGCTGTTCCAAAATTGAAAAATGTTTCCTATGTTCGAGAATTTGTTTTCCGCCTGGCGTGTTTGGAACGAGTTTACGACTAAATGGTACATTGCATTTGCTAATGGCCTTCCTAGTGGGACGCGAGTTTGGATGGTTGGCCAATCGAATTGAGTATTTGAGGAGCATCTCTTGCCTCCTCAGTTTTAGTGGTAATTCGCCAGTGAGTATGCATAGTTCATCCAATGTTGTTGAGGGTAGCGTGCCGGTGCAGATCAGCAGTGCCTTTCTTTGGATGGCATCCAACTTTTTCAGGTGAGTTGGTTTAGCTGTATACTTGACAACCATATTCCAGTTTCGATCTTATGAGTGCTCTATAGACAGTTGTCAGGGTTTCTTGACTAGATCCCCAGGTGGTACCTTTGAGGTTTCTTAGTAGATTAAGCTCTCTGGTGCAATTTTTAATTAAATGTTCTATGTGATTTTTCCATTCGAGGTGTTGGTCGAAGAGTGTACCTAGGAAATTAAGCATTTTAGAATACTTAATAATTTGATTTTGGAAATATAGTTTAGGGTAAATAAGTTGTTTATTTAGTTTTGGTGTAAATATTATCGCTACTGTTTTTTCCTGCGATATCTTAAACCCACATTTATCTGCCCATCTCCCTATTTTGTCGAGGCTTTCCTGGATTTCTGAGACACCTTTGTTGCTAGCGGGGTTACCAGCTCTCCATATTCCGCTATCATCATCAAATTGTGAGATATTTGATTTTGCTGAGGTGAGGTTGCAATCCAGGTCGTTAATCATTCATTTGAAGAGTGTGGGGCCGAGTACGCTCCCTTGGGGAGTGCCAGTTTCTAAGGGGTACTTGTCTGATAGGGTATTTCCCACTCTAGTTATGATTTTTCGTCCTGAGAGAAAGTTCTTAATCCAGTTGGACATGCGTCCAGTGATACTGTTGAGTTTTGCAATTAATTCTTTGGACCAAACTAGGTCAAAGGCTTTTTCAAGGTCGAGGAAGACAGCTATTAGATTCCTATCTGATTTTCTTTTTGAGTTGAATGCAAGTTTAATGTCAGCTTCGAGTCTCAGTAATTGATCAATGGTGGATCGCTTATTACGAAAGCCGCATTGGATTTCCGAGATAAGATTTGAGCTTTCTAAGTAATGTTTTAGTCGGTCGGCCAGGATGGTTTCCATAATTTTGCATATATTGTTGGTGAGGGAGATGGGTCTGTATGATCTTATTTCATTAGGATCTTTTCCGGTTTTAGGGATAGGGATGACAATGGCTTGTTTCCAGCTGTCTGGTAGTTTGCCGCACTTCCATGTGTTGTTAAGCAGTTTGAGGATTTTTGTTGTGATGTTATTTGGAAGGTTTTTATATATAACATAACCTATGTCATCTTTTCCTGGGGATGTTTCTTTTTGGGATCCGAGTGCTATTTCCCATTCATTTAGTGTAATGTCGCTACTTAGCTCTGAATTTTGTGAACCTAGGTCTTTGAATAGATGTTGTAGGGAAGTTTCAACTTTTTTCCGAAGTTCTTGGAATTTTTGAGTATGGTTTGTATTGCTGCTCATTTTGGAGAAGTGGCTGGCGAGCAGATTAGCTTTGTTTTTGTTGCTATTTGCACCTTTTACTTTAGGGGTGATATTGATTGTTTTTCCCCGAATAAGTTTGATTTTGTCCCATACTTGTTTAGAATTTGTTTTTATGTTTAGTTGGGAACAAAAGTGTTGCCAGGATTTTTTGACTAGTTTGATGATTTGCTTAAGACATTTTTCTTTGGGTTTATATTTTTGGAAGTCTAGTGAGTTTTTTGTGTTTAAATTTATTGAGTGCTTTTTTTATTTTCCTTGTGTGCTTTTTTTGCAATCATCGTTCCACCAGGGCACCGTTTGCTTAGTTTGAGACTTTTTGCTTTTTGGTATACTTATCAAGGCTGCCTCTTGTATGGTGTTGATGATATTGTTATTAAAGGTGTTAATGTTGGGGTCTTCTAACTCACTGATGTATATTTCTGCTAGTATCTCTTTAATGTTTTTCCAGTCTGCTTTGTTATATTTCCATCTCGGAGGGATCTCAATGGGGTTGTACTGAACAGTCATCTGTAGTGAGATCATGATGGGGAAGTGGTCGCTACCTAATGGACGTCTTGGTCCACCCTCCAGTTAGTTAACTGAGCTAGTTTGGGTGTACAGATGATTAGGTCGATTGCCGTGAGAGTGCCATCCTCGGGGTTCAGTCTAGTTTTGGAACCGTCATTGAGGATGACCAGGTTGGATTCGGCAGCCCATGCTTATACCAACCTCCCTCTATTGTCTGTTCTGTCTTCTCCCTATAGTTCCTTGTGTGCACTGAAATCCCCACAAATTAAGAGATGTTCTGTTGGTGGTTGTGAGATTTGCCGATAGGTGTTTAAGTTGGTTGGGTTGAGACCACCTGGGTCGTAAATGTTAAAGATCTTAATGGTTGATAGTCCGAAGTTGACTAGGAAGGCCAGCATTTCGAATGTTTCGCTGACGTTAACTGATGTAGGAACTGTGACTGTCTCAGTATTGGGTTGTGTGCTTATAATAAATATTGCTAGCTCTCCTCCTCGCTTCCCATTATTTCGATGTTTGAAGATGCCTGGGGAGTAGCCTGGAATTTTATGTAGGCTCTTGGTGGTATCTGAGAGGTGGGTTTCTTGTATGCAGATTATATCTGGTTTTTGTTCTACTAAACTGAGCTTATGTCTTAATTCAAGGTGATTATTGATTAATCCCCGACAGTTCCATTGCCAAATGATCAAGTATTTTTTAGTTGTACTATCCATAATTAGTGTGATTTGTAATAATTTGTTTGGTATATGGTGTTGCGGCAATATTTACAGATGTTTTATTAACATTTGATTTAGTTGGTTAATTAAGTTTTCCACCGTTGGTGGGTTTTCAAGGTTGATAGTGGTAATTGACTTAAGCACTTTATTAAGTATGTTCCATGTGATTATCTTCTCACTGGTTTCGTTTTGTACACTGGTTGTTTTTTTACTTCCTTTATTTTGTTCAGTTGTATTTATGTAGGATGGCCTGGTGTTTATTGTTTCTTGTGCGGGGTGTGGTTTAATTAGCTTTTTTGAGTGTTTACGTTGGTGGGGGTTGGGGGGTTGTTATTAGAGTTTACTGAGGGTTTTCGTTTATTTGGTGGCTGGTTTTCTTGATTGGGTTTTTTATTCTGGATTTTTCTGCTTGGTTGCATGGTCGTTATTGTTCTATTTGGTTCTTGGCCTATCTTGGTTTTTGCTTTAAGGTAGGGTAGTTGTTTTGTGTTCATTAATTCTATTATTTTTGATTCTTGGGATGCGTATGGGCATTCAGTTGCCCTGGGGTGGTGCTGCCCCCCGACAGTTTGCACATTTGAGTGTGGTTCTCTTGCATATGCCCAGATGTTGTCCCCCACAGTTGGCACATTTAGGGGCGTATCTACATTGGCGAGCATAGTGTCCCCATTGTTGACATTTGGCACAGAACCGTGGTTTGTTGACAAACGGTTCAAAATCGGTGATAGACGCCCCAGGGGCCTAGTCTAACTAGTAGTGGGAGTGGCGTTGTCGATTCTATCACCGCTTTTGTTGTGGTTTGGCCCTTGAAGTTTTTTAGTCTGTAAGTTTTGGTGACGTTTGTGCCGTGAATTTTTAGTGTTTTTTTTTCCCTAGAGTAGGACTGTCTATGTCTTTGTTGTGCCCTGTCAATGTTAGTACTGGTTTGAATTTGGTAACAGGCGGGGTTTTGGGTAGTAACTGTTTGTTGTTGTTTCCCGTAGCTGTGTTTGGTTTATGTGTATTTTGTTATTGAATTTTGTATTTTGTTGTCTCGTGTTACTTTTATTTTTACAGGTCCTATATGTTCTATTTGAAGGAATTTTTCCATTTGATTCGGGATGCTGCAGTGGACAATTAAGTATTCTGTGCCTGGCCAAATAAGTTGGAATTGTCCTTGATGTACTCGTGATAGTTCTCCTGCAATACTATTTGTACTTAATTTGAGCAGTTGGCTACTGTGACTTCTTATGAAGATAGTGTGTTCAGGGGAGTGGTATTTGCGTTTCGTTTGGTTCTTATTGGTTTGCTTTCGATTCTCCCATGTCGTGTTGTTACTGTTGGATGTTTTTCTTATTTCTACTGTTTTTGGGGGTTATACTTGATCTTTTGGGATGTGGGAGTTAGTCATGGGTAGCTTCCCTTTGCCTTTGTAGTGGTTAATTACTTTTGGGTTGGCTATGGGGATGGTTGGGGATGCTTTGGTAATTGTTTTGTGTTCATTATTTGTTGTTGTTCCTGAGAGGCCAGGTATTTGGCTGTAGTGAATTTTTTCCATGCGTTTTGTGGTAGGATTTTCTTTTGTTTTATTCTTATTGTCTAAGTTGGAATAGATTGGTGTTGAAAGAGGGGAGGTGCTTGATTTGAGAGTTGTATGTAAGTCTATTGTGCTTTCGTCATTGCTGTTACCACCCTGATCAGGGTTGGTGCAGTATCTAGAACTGTTTGTTCTTTGGAGGGCCCTGGGGTTTGGCTGCAGTGATAGTTTACTTGTTTTGGTCTATTGGCGTTATTGTTTTCCAGGTGTAGAATATTTGGTTGTTTTAGTGTTGTGACTGTGACCGGGGATGATATTATTTCTGTGTGTCTGTTAATTGCAATGCCAATTGGTTTTCTGGTTGGGGAGTCTGCGATGAGTTTGTAGGTTTGACTTATATTTTTTTTTTCAAGTTGAGTGATCCAATTTGGGGGGAGCTTATGTTGACAGCGTCCGCATATGACATTTCGATTGTGTCGTCTAGTTCTTGGTATTCTACGGGTTTTGTTGAATTTTTAAATGATATTGGTGAATTCTTATCCAGTTCACCGATTGCAGCGAGAATCAAGCTATTTGGAGAGCTGATTTCGATTGCAGCGTGAATTGTACTGATTGGAGAGCTAGTTGCACAAATTAGGTTTTTGGTGGTTAGGGTTCTGTGATTTTGATTATTGCTAATGAGTTGACCTGTCGATAATGGTGAGCTAGTTGGGTCCCCATTTGGGCATGTTTTTGAGATGTGGGCAGCCATTTTGCTAATAGTGTTCTGTTTCCTGACCATATTTTTCCTATTGTTGAACGCCATTTTCGTTTTGTTCAATTGTTGACTCATTTTGGGGTTTGCTAAGCTTATAGTAAGTTTGATTTATTCCGTAGTAGTTTTTAGGTTTAGTGAATTTCGGGTTTTGATTTAAGTTTTTAGAACTAAATTTTGATGGAGAGTTTTTTCGGTTGCCAATGTTGTACCTAGCATACAATTTTAGTAAATAAAGTGATTGCGAAGTAGGTGTTAGATGAGTAGCGATTAGCGGGGAAGAGAAATCTCCTATATCAGAAAATCTGCACAGAGGTTGTCAAGTGCTAGACAACATCCGAGGATTCTGACAAGGTGTATACTAGTCTGGTTCCTAGTACCTGTTTTATGAAGATTTTTGTTAATAGGATTTTAGTGAGTAAATAGAGAAATTATTTAGTATTGACGTATATTTGATTTCCTCGACTGAGAATCCCACTAATTTTCTAGAGCTTGATAATCTGCAGTGACCCAGTCCAGATATATACTAGTGTGTTTCCTAGTATCTGTTTGAGGAAAGAAATGGCGCCAAAATGGTGTTAGTTAGAATAAAGGAATAATGATTGTTAAGAATGTGGAGAATGTAGTGAATGTATTAAGATTTGGTGAGGGAATATGTTTAGGAAAGGTTATAAAGGTTCAGTTTAAAAACAGCACAGAGAGTATAAATGTTCCAAAATAATTTCCTACCAATAACTGTTAACCTGCGGGTAGATTCACTTGTTCTGCTGGGCAGGCTGCTTGTTACTCCTTTGTTATTCCTGTTGATTCTTTGTCCACGATGTTTCCTTTGCCCTTCAGTCCTGTTAGATTTTTCTTGAAGGTTGATAATGGACTTATTTGATGTCTACGCAACCTGTACTAATAAGCCATACAATACAACTATAGAACGGCCGATGTGTGTCGGCAGCCATCCTCAGGTGGAATGAATGATGATGGCCAGACTGGAGACCGCTGCGATTTATATGTCTCAAACGCGGACGCAATAGAAAACATCCCATTCCATTTCCATAGATTCTCCACCATCCTTAGAGGGATAAGAACCTTCCATAGCTTCTAATAGTCTAGAATGACTTCTCTCAAACTTTTGATTTCTATGGTATTGTCGAATTCGGCATACAAGATGACGTTCATTGTCTCCTTAAGCGGTGCTCTAAACGGAAGTTCCCCACGAATCTGACCGGATTTTAAAGGGTGGAAATGTCCTTCGTCGCTGTCTTGGTCTGGAGTGAAATCAAAATCCCACAAACCATAGCCGCCTGCATAATCCTTGTACGAAATGCCGTGACTGGTATTGGTTCCTAACTGTCCTGTGGCTTCGTACAGGGACAAGTACGACCTCAAGTAATTGTTCTTGTCAAAGTCAGGTTCTAAGGGTCTAGTACACAGGGTCTTGCCATCGCGACTGACTTCGATCTTGGACATGTAGAAGTGATGCAGCTCGAATGGAATTTCCTCGTAGGCTCCGTTGAAGGCTGAATTTTTGATGATACCAATGATTAAACGTTTGGGTAACTGTCCTTGGAACAGATGATGTTCCATCATAGATCGCTGGTTAGTGGTAATGGTGAAGGTTTTCACTTCCACACGTCCTATCGGATACTTGGCGGTCGTTCTCCTCAAAGTGTGACTGATGTCATTTCCCACTTTAGGTAACACTTCCACGCGTCTTACGTAGAGTCTGGCTTCTTTGACTTTGGTTGTGTAATTGGTAGCAACAGTTTCAGCCATCAAATGGAAAGTAGCACTGCTTCTATTCAGTCTCAGACGGACATCCACGCCGTTCAGCAAATACTTCTCTTGCAATCACATGTCCAAATGCAAACGATCCATCAGTTCTAAACTACGGCTTCTAGCAATTTTTTTCTTTACGGTCTCTAAACCCCACATTGTTGTCATCTATGCTTTTGAACTTGCCCGGCGTGTCATGGTTCCATACCACGCAGGCATCCAGATGAGTGTTCTTGGCCTCTGTTCCGTACGTCAAGAGATTTTCCAGGTACGCTTGATAAGGGTAAGTATCCAAGCTACTGCTGATCAGTTTGTTATTCAAGTGCTAGTCCTCTGAGCTGAACAAGAAATGCATGAAATTGTTGACGAGGGCTACTTTGTCCTCGTCTTCTAGATCCATATCGTCCGTGTCTAAAACTTTGACTTTCAAGTACAAGTAACTGCTATTCAGATCGATGTACTCTTCGGGCTGTCCTTTGATTTCAAATTCGATGCGGGCTGATCGTGAGTCCTTGACAGAGTAAACAGGATGAAATTCGACCATTGGAATTCTTGTATTGTCATCATGGTGGGTGGCATGGCAAACAGATCTAGTTCCGATTTGGAACAGGCGGAAAACCCTCGGTGCATCATTTTTTCTTTCTCTCTCTGTTATTTTTTTTTAATAATCAAAGATGTCTAAGTCTCGGACGGTTCTTCCTTTCTTAATCTTTCTAACTCTGGAGGTATGAAGTCCTCTGGAGAGGTGTCTTCGTCGTCGTCTTTTCCTGCCTTGTCCTTGCTGTGGCGCGAGGGAATGCCTGACTCGTCATCGTCCACGGCATTTATAGGAGTTTGTCTTCGGCCCAAAATGTCTTTGCCCTTGTGAAGCAAGACGTTTTTGCCTGCTCTCAAGAAAGTTTCAACGGGGTTTTGTTTGTCGATGATGACATTTTGGAGAAATTCTTTGCCTTGCGTCAAAGAGGCATCTTTCAAGGCGCGTAATCCTCGTGTCTCCATCGGTTTCAAAAAGGGGGCCACCGAACGAAAGGCCGATTTCAACATATCTCCTAAACCATGTCCTCGCTGTCGAGCGACTCCTCGGTACACTGGATACATGACTTACGAGTTGTTAGAGAATCGTTTTCGAAAATGGAGTTTCACTGTGACTTTCCCTTTGTTGAATGAAATATTTTGTCCCAGATCTCCTTTTATAGCAATGCTGAGAGTGTTGAAATACAACTTACTGACGGGTAAATAATGAGGATGTACAAATTCGCGGTGAAAGTGATAGGTGTTTCCAACTTCCTGGTCAGTGTTCGCGACAGAATCCGCTTTGAAAGGAATGATACGCAGTAAAGGTACGGCGGTGTGTCCCACCACGTTGTACTCCACCACATCGGAGTACACAAACATCAAATTCAGTCCCTCGTTCAGTTCTATAGGGAAACGAAAATACTTGTATAATTCTGTATTGATGTTGATCTTTGGCTTGAAATTCGGAGCCAGTTTTGTGTCTCCACCTAAACGTTGAAAGAAGTCACTATTAAAACTGATGGACAACGTTTGGGTATCCTTAAATCTCATCAGTATGCACCGAGCCACTTTATGGTAATCAACGGTGATACTTTTGTTTTGGCTTTCTCCAAGGCTCTGTCAAACGTGTCCTCAAACCTGGAAACAATTGTGTCCACCAAATGTTGACCGGCAAAATAATAGCCTGTAGGAAATTTCAACTTTTATATGGTGAATGATGGATTGTTTGCTAGATTTTTGATACCTGAAAACCCGATTTCATTTATGGTTTGTTGCAATTGTTCGTTCGGGATTTCGACCTCAAAAGTGTTTTGCTTTTCAGTGATGTTTTGGATTTGTGTAGGGTGAATCATTTCCACCAAAGCCACTTAACAATGGGCTTCGTGATCCAATTGGATGGCCTGAGGCATTTTGGCCGTGAAACAGCACAAACTATTGTGGGGAAACACCTCCATGGAACTGTCACTGGGTAACGTCAAGTAAAATTGGTTGTTCATAATTCCAGAGTTCTGCTGTCCGAGGCGTCGTTGGAGGTCAGAGGTGTGTCTAAACGAGAATTGTTGTGATTGTTATGGTGACTGTTGGGAGGGTGACTGATGTTTTACCCAAGGCTCCCGTTGCTCCCGCTAGAAGAATATTTCAGGGAAGGATTGGGGAGAAGGTAACCGAAGCAACTGCTCAGTAAAATGGTCCGCAAAATCTTGTCTCTTTGCTGCAAACTCAAATTGGCAATGGCAGCACCGATGACATAATAAACCACAAAGATTTGGCAGAAAAAGACGATTTGCGTTTTAGGCACACGTTCTCCACACAACACCCACAAGGGTTGCTTTTGTAAATCTTGCAGAGAAGAACTTGGGGAAGAAGTGGTCTCTATAGTGGTAGCGGTTGAGGCTGTGTTGAAGGGCATGATGGTCACTTCTTTTTAGAGTCGATGACTTGCGAAGGGTCGATCCAAGAGTCAAAAGTCGGTGGATATCCTTTCCAATGTACTTTGGCTTCTTTGACACGACGTTTTCCCACTTTACGAGTTCTCCGATCGAGAATGCTTTTTGATGTCGCACACTTCGTCTTCTTTTTTGGTCACGCGTTGTACCTCGGGCAAGTAAAACGTTCCTTTTAACACTTCCCCGTTCATGTCTTCCAATTTATAGACGGCAGGATGACGGCCGCGCACTCGTCCAGTGACACGAAACATTTCGGTGGTCCAGTTGGGTAAGTAACCTTTGCCGAAGGTGCGTTTGGTTTTTCCAATGCTCACCCAATCTCCTGCTGCCAACACTGCACCTTTTTTGGGGACAGTCAGGGACGTACCAAACAGGCGCTCATAGACGGTTACTTCGTTGCCGGGAGTCACTTCTTGGGGGGAAGGGGGCCACGTCCGATTCTCCGATGGTAAGATTGTTTGTACGCTTGGACTAGGTACGGTAAGACGTCGATATACTTGAGAGTTTCTTGAAACGTAAAATATTTCCACACGCGTTCTTTCAAGGTGCGTTGTAAACGTTCCACGATGCTGGCTTTGGTTTTGCGATTCTCGGTGGTGAAAAAATGAATGTCACGTTTCTTTAATTCCTTTTGGAAAGCTTGGTTCAGACATTCGGTGCCTTTGTCGGTTTGCCATCGAAGAGGGTCACGACCGCTTTGTTTCAACATCAGTTTGAGGGCTCTCACTAACTCAGTGCTGAATTTGGAAGTCAATGGCACGACCCAGGCAAATTTGGAAAAGACGTCGATGACACAAAACAAATATTTGTAGCCACCATTGTAGGTGGCCAAATGAGAGACATCGGCTAAATCGGCTTGCCATTGATGATCGATGCCCTCCACTCGGGTGCGACGTCTGGAAAACTGTTTGCGGATGGGTTTGTGTAAGGTGTACGTGGCTTGTTCTTGTAACCAACGTTGCACTTGAGGTAAACGGACACTTTTCAGTCGAGTTTTGGCAGCACAATACAATTTCTGAACTCCTCCGTAACCTGCAGGATGGGATGTATCGTAGTAAATGCTGGCTAACACCTTCTCCATTTTTAGTAGGTTATCCACTCTTCACTGATGATATTCTGAATGGGACGACGGGGTGGTTTGGAAACCGCATTATGTGTCCGATGTGCCACGGGAGTAGAAGTCGAAGGTAGTGGTGGTGGTGGTGATGGTGGTAATGGGATGGCTTTGGTCTTCTTTTCTTTCTTTACTTCTGATTTCCCTTCTTTTTTTAGACCTCTGTCGAAGGAGGAGTGGACATCATCTTTTTAACCCAAGCTTTAAGTTCTTTTCGTTGGGGTGTAGGGGAATGGGTGATAAAGGACGCTGCAATCTTACTAGGGATGGGAGTTTCTGACAGCGTTTGAAAGACCTCTCGTGCCTCTCGTTACTCATGCATCCGTGGGGCTGCATCTGTCTTGACCGCTGGGGCTGGTGGTAGTGGTGGTGATAGACTTTTCATCAGGGTCTTAATATCGTCCAGATTTGGTAGAGCTGTTTCGCCTAAAGCTTTCTGGTGAAAGAGTTGCAGTCGTTGCAACAGTTGACCGTACCGTTGCGATTTTTCCGTTTCTGACAAATCAGTGCGATCCATCAACAATTGCAATTCGTGTTGGAACTGGGACATTTCGGTCAAATGAGAGTTGGGAGGTAAATGCGGGGTCCGTTGTTCTTGCCAACGATGATATTCCATCCATCGTTTGCAAGGTACTAAAGCCAGGTTTCGTTCTTCCATTCGAATTCAATGGTCACGTCTGATATCTTTTGACTCCAGAATCCTCCTTTCATCCTAAAATACCTCACAAGATACCCAGTATGGGCCCCACTACTCCTTTGAAAATAGGTCCTAACAAGGGTAAAAATCCTCCGCGTTGCACCAACATCTTTTTCTTTTGACGAATTTGTATTTTTTTAAGACCATTTGGCGAATGTGTCGATGCTTGGCTAAAAATTCTTTCTGATGTTTAGACAAAGGTATCGTTCCTTTCAAGACATTCAGACAACATTCTCACACAGTATCGATGAAATCTTTGGAGGCGGTTTGAATGAGTTTATTTCGCACGGGTGGAGAAGCTCTGGACAGGAAGGACAACACGTCACAATGTTTGGCTAAACGAGGAGGCAGTCCTTTCCTTTTCTTTCCTTTTGGGGTAAAAGAAGTATGTCTTCTGGAGGGTGACACATTTATTTGTTTGTTGGTTGGTTCCGTGGCACACACCAAAATACACTAACGTCGATTACTTGGCACACGGCCTTTTATCTTTTTTATGGGACTATCGTTTAGTCAAAAAGGTGACGATTTGTTTTCCAAAATCGCCAAAGAATCTCTTTGATTGCCCCTCTTTTCTTTGGAGAACTGTGTCTTTTCTGGGGGTGACGTCGATGCTTGACTAAGCGCTTTTTGGATGTCGGGTCAAACGACGAGACTGTCCTTTTCTTTCTCATTTTTCTTGTTGGACAGGAGAACGACGATGTTAGTGGTGTGCACTTCTTTGAGGGGACATCTTTGGTGCACAAAATGCACTGATGTCCATGGCTCGACATGCGTCCTTTTATCTCATTTTTTGGCGAAATCATCTACTAACTTATCCATTAAAAAGAAAAATGCTTCCGTTTGGCTGTTCTCCTTTTTTTGGACGAGTGTGTCTTTTCTGGGGGTGACGTCGATGCTTAGCTAAGCGTTTTTTCGGATGACGAGACTGTCCTTTTCTTTTTCCTTTTCCTTTCTGGACAGAAGAACGACGATGGTGGCCGTGTGCACTTCTTTGAGGGGACATCTCTGGGAGTTCAGGAGCACAAAAACACTGATCCCCATCGTTTACCTCAGGTCTTTTTGATACTGGAATGCGTCGGCACTGATTGTCTTTACGTCGTATCAACTGGATGACAGCCATCACTCGACTTTGATGGGTTTGCAACGGACTAAATTGGGACAGTCTTTGCTTGGATAAATCCAGTAAACTCTGTAACATGCCCGACCTCTCCTGAACTTTGATTTTTGGGGCAGGTACTTTGTGAGCAGCTGCCACTGCTGCTAAAGTGAAAGAGGGTGTCACCGCTGGAGGAGAAGTTCTTGGAGACGCGGGTTTCCATTGTTTCATCAAATTAAGAAGAACATACGTCAAATTGGGTTTGGCTGGCATCACCAGAAGTGGAAGAACCTGAGGCTGCTGGAGACGCGGTCACCGTTGCGGCATGTCGTGGTTTGCGAATGTAAGGTTGTGTCCTGGCTGCAGTGCCTCTCTTGCGAGTAGAAGCTGTTTTCTTTGGGCTTTCTTTTTCTTTTTCTGGGGACTTTTCTTTTCTGAGGCTGTGACCTGGTCTTGACACCGTTGCTCTTTTTCTTTTTTCTCTTGGGTACGTTGTGGAGTGGCTTTTTTCTTGGAGAGGACTTTGGGAATATTGGGATCCCATTTTAAGAAGGAACGAATGATGACACCTCCAACAGAACCGGTACATCCAGGTTTCAAAATGATTTGGTTTTTGGTTTGAGTGTCGATGCGATGATCGGCTAGTTGCGTCAAGGCTACTTTGTTTCTGTAAAAAAAAAAACAAAAAACGTTTGTGTTTGATGTGGAATGTGAATGATGCCTTGCAGTAATTGACGTGCTGTCACTGTAAACCATCGTAAGATTTCTTTGAGACTGGCTTCTAAGACGTATTTGTGGATTTTTTCGTGCCTGATGCCGTACAAGGCACGAATCAATTTGACGGGAAGATGAGACTGAAGGAACGTCATGTTGACGCTGTATGAGACTTTATAGACTTTTGTTGTTGTTGTTGTTAAATCGACGAGGTGGACGTGTACATGACAGGCCCTCCGTCTTGGCACCAGTGGTGAAATAGACGGGTACGAAATCGCAAATAATCCGGGGTGGTGGGTATTAAATCCACGACTAAACAGGCGTGTGGGGTTTGAGTGGCATCGTCGTATGCATGAGTCAGCCAAGGCGTTCCTAACTGTTTGGCTAACACTTGCACTTGCGATTTATCTCTAGGGCTTTTATGCAACACCACGTAATGAGCATTGAGACTGATAGTGCGACGGGGTTTACTTTGTTGAAAGATATTTTGGGTGATGTAAATGACACTAGCATTACGATGATGCCCTTTGCGCGTAAACCAAAGTTTAATTTCTTCTTCGTCTTCTCCTAACATGTTGTCGAAGATGACCAGATGTGTTTGACTGGGGTCAGACACGATCCCGTCGTCTTCACCAGGAATGCCTTCCACAAACACGATGGAATCGCCTTGAGTTTCTCGCAGGAGGCTGTACGCCGATTGCCACTCTTTGTAACACCACACGATCCATTGAGGTGGACGATCTATCAAATGATGTTTACGTTCGATCAAACGTTTGACAAATGTGGTTTGCATGAACCGCAGGGTCCGGCAATTAACATGTTAAAGGGATGGCGAAGATACAAGGCATCCCAACTGGCACGATCTAAGTTTTCGTTGATGACTTTGAAAGTGAAGGAAGAGGGAGCATAGACAGCAGAGGTAGCCATAGTAGTGTAGGGCATGTCACGTTTGACACGAAGACAGACAATACAGGAGATTTTATACTTTTTCAGAACACGTTTATTGCAATCTTTAAAAGTGAACAACACGAAAGACAAAAATACATAAAGTCAAATGGTTAAGTACATGCACAAAAGACACATCAAAACGATCAAAGTGGAATATAAACAAGTCACTGTACAACATTTTTGGTGACGAAGGTGTGGTATCGTAGGGATAGTGTGAATTCCGCAGAAGTTTGCTCACGGTTGGATGACATCCGTAGGGTGGTAGCCGCATGGTTTCGCGTGGAAGATGACTTCCACCATGAAGACCCGTAAAGTGAAAAGGTGTACGATAACGAGAGGCATCGGTTTCGCATCCGTCAGGTTTGACACGTACAGCATCACTTTCCACGGTAGGTATGGTAGTAGTAGTCATAGCATAGCAAAGTTCCCATGATGTGATACTAAATCGCTGCGGTCACATTGTACGGCATCCCTGCAAACGCAAGGCACAGCATCGCACTCGAGTTTGCTCTCGCTTACTACTTACTGTTTGAATGTATTCATCTTTCTCGCTCGGTGTTGTTAGTTACAATGAACTATCGGTCTTGGACGTTTTCCATTTTTATATGATGACATGTCCGTACGGTAAAGTGAAGTGGTGGGGAAGCCGAACTCGCTTTTAGTACACGGTTTGATAGACTTTTTCCATGGGCGACTGACGATTTGCTGTGTGGGTAAACATACAATCTTGTGCGGTTCGAAGGTGGTCACTTTAAAGTTTCTATCCTGTCCAGACTGTGAGGCTTCTTTCAATACGCCAAAGCTCACCACTAGACCAGTGCGATAATTGAGTCAATCTTTTCACTTTACACTCGGTGTGCACTTCTCCTTGTGGGTCACGGTATTCGTAGCCGTAATTTTTGGGACCGCCACTAGCAAAACTTAGAAACTTTTCGTCGGGGTGCTCGTAGGTCCAGGCTCCTAAACGGTCTCCTTCGATGTCAGGGTGACAGTGACCCAGGTGATTGATGTAGATGCAACTGTCCATGTCAACATACAGTACACGATCTCCTAATTGGTGTAAAGCTTTACCATTTTAAGCGAGCATGGGCCGTCACTTAAGCAGCAATGATGATATTTCCAAATTCGTCGGCTTCTACAAAGTCCAGCTCTTCTTCATAATTGACTACGGTCAAGTCCTCACGAACAACATCCACGTGTTTCATGTATTTGGTTTTATCGTGAATCATCTGGAAGTAGCGGGAAGGTTCTGTCAAATCATCCGTCATGGGTAAACACGGTCGTTGTGCCATTTTGCCCAACAGGCAATTTGACGTCACTTTTGCAAACGATCGCCTTCCTTCGTTTTTTTCCACGTGGTCTAAAGTGATGCCGTCCTGTTCTCAGTATTTCTCTTTGAATATCTTTTGGTTTTCGGCAGTCTGGCACCAGGAAGGATACCCACTGGCTTCTTGTTTCAGTTTCAGAAAGGCATCCACCTAGTCTGCGGAAATGCCTTTCTGAGTCTCGTCGCCCTTGTGGTATTTTTCTGTCTTGGGAAGGTGGTAAATTTCGTACATTTTTAACAGTTGGCATCCCAAGACCAGAGCCTTACACAATTCCACGCTGATCCACGTTCCAGTTAAGGTGCGTTCTTCCTGGGTGTGCTGACAAGATCGGTCTTGGTTGCACGTTTCGGCATAAATACGACACAATGGAAACATTAGTTTTCCTTGGCAATGGTGAGGTATTTCGGGATGGTACAAGTCCGTGGGAGGCAAGACTTTGCACTTGATCAGTCCTTCGTATTGTTGAATGTTGGCCATGTCGATGTGTTCCGTTAGCAAATGCGGGTGCCCTGCGGGAAAGTCACAGTATTTGCACACGTAAGGATACAGCAAACACACGTCTAAGTATTTGATTTCTTTTCGTTTCTCCTCGTCGGCTTGATACAGCAAACAGTTGGCATGTGTCCGTTCTCCGTACTAACTTTCCCTCGGGTTCAGTGGGTCAACCCGCTTGTAACTTTCTACGATGCGTTTAAACTCGGGATCGGTTTTAAAACGGTGATCGTACTCGTGGTCCCACATTTCCACCACTTGGTATCCTTGCTGTACTAACTTCAAGCGACGCTGGCAAGTGGCCTAATACACGTCTTCCATGGTCCTTTGTAAAAATTGATTTTTATAGCCACGTTGAGAGTAACAGGTCGGACATGCGTGAAATAAGCATTCGTTAAACTCGTACAAGATCTTGGGGTTTTCTAAGTCCCAACCATACACTGAGTACGTTCCGATGGTCTTTTCGCCTCCTACGTTGCGGGCGTGTTGGATCCATTTGTCTTCCTTGTTACGCAAGTAATGTAGCCAGCGTAAGGCTTTGACCGACTATTGACGTTTGACAAAGTTCGTCGTTATAGGGCTTATGGCAGCCAGGGTGTTTTCGGGCATGAATCGTTGGAGGGTATACTAAGGAACACGCTTTGGCAATGGTGCAGACTTCTGTCAAACGATCGATCCCTCTGTGTTCCATGAACAGTTCTCCAAATTTTCCACAGCAACGCCGTAAAATGTCCACTTCGGAACGACAATACTTTAACATTTCTTCCTGAAAGTCGAAGGAGTCCTAGACGTGAGTGTGGTACCAAGCCTAGAAAGCTGCTCGTTGTTCGGTACACATGTTGTCGGGGTTGTTGTAGTGAGCCTCAGGCAAATGGGATAGAACGGCGTGTTGACTGGCTTCGGTATTGAAAAAGTGCGGAAATAGCCTTTGGCCATTTCTGTCATTCCAAACGTTTTAGGCATTTGCCTCAAAGGCATGGCCAAGTAATTCATCGAATCTTTAAACTGCACTTGTCCCACTTGCATGGAAATGATTTTGGCTCCATTCAAAGTCACTTTAGGACGTTCGGTACTTTGTTCCGTATAGTATCTGAGAAGAAATTTCCCATCGCATCCAGAGAAATTGTGAGCCATCACCGTGGCATGGCGATGACAATCTCCATAATGTTCGATGTCCTCTTGGCTCAACGTCTCGTCGATGGGGTCTAAGATCCATTGGGCAAAATTTGCTAGCGTGTTAGGTCCCCGAAAGATTTTTTCACGTCCTCCAGGAATCTTGCTGCAGTGAGGGCAATGACTAAAGATACACTCTTGGATGCACTTCTCGCACGCTCGGTGAGACACTCAGAAATTAGGAATGTGAAGACCGGTCTCTTGCATGCATTCGAAATCGAAAAAGATGAAATTGTCTTTTTTCTGGTCATCTTCCTCCTCATGTTTGGAATGGTATTTTTGAATGAAGCATTCGTGTTCCAAGTCCACGATTTGGTGACAAATGTGACATCGTTTCCTTCCTGAACATACGTGTGCCTTGGCATTATTGGTATGTATGCCTTGTCCACAAGTATGGCACAATCTCAGGAGTTGACAAGCACTTTTCTGCTGTGAACCTTGCGTTTTCAGATTTGTTGGTAACAGGTAGGACTGGCAAAAGGTCGCTGACAAGCTGGGCAATGCAATCGTTCTTGTCCTTCGGCCATACAGGGTTTAGAGACCAAACATCCCTCACATTTCGATCCACAATGATTGTGTTGCTCTCGATTGGTATAGCCATGGTCACATTTCTGACAGTAATAACTGTATCCCAGGAATTCCGTGATACTGGAAATGGCATCGAAATGTTCATCGTGATGATATACGTGAATGTATTTACCGTCTTTAAAATTTTTGCCTCGAAACGACAGAGGTCCATGCACTTCTTGAGGGTGTACTTTCAAGGTGTAGGGTGGACCTAAGACGTCTTGCAATTTTTGGATTTCAGGAATGCCACAGGGCTGTAAAAGGAGTTCTGCTTCTCTTCGTTGTTTGGCTCGGTCCGATGTTTGAATAGTTTGCCAAGCTCTTTTCAATTCTGTCGTGTCGTTCTTGTCGGCATACGTTCGTACCACCACGATGACACGGGCTAAACACATCTGTTCTTGAGTGTTGTTAATTTGAACAATGCTGCGCTTGATGCTGAGAAGGTTGGCCACCAATAACACCTTTTTGCGTGCAGTCCCTTGCGAAGGAGACACGTGGATCATGAACAGTGTCGCTTTTCCATCGGTGATGTGAAACTTGTCGTTGGATTGTTGGACGTGTTGAATCTTGTCGATGACTTTGGAAGGTGTCAATTCTGCCGGGTTGCTAAACTCGATTCAAACGGGGGATTTCAAACTGTCGTGATGAATGGAAAGTCTCAAGCTATCGTCTTCTTTGGCTTCACATTGCTGTTTCAGTGTGGTTGACAAAGAATCCCACACATCAGTCATGGACCCTTTTGCTTTCTCCAACTGTACGTCGGACTTGAAATCTTTAAACTTCACCTTGTACGTGTAGGCCTTTTTTCTAAATTTTGTAGAGGAGCGCTTTTCCGTCTCTCGAATGTGGTAGTACTTGTTAGGGTTTACTGGTGGTGGTGGACGTTGGTTTGGTGTAGACTCTCTGGGTCTAGATTCTGGTTTACTCAATACATCTTTAAAATTGCTGGCATGGATTTGAGCCAAGACTTCACCTACTGTGCGGGGCGATAAATCACGTTTATGTCTTACGTTTTTCTCCTTTCGCCACGAAATGATGCGATCGTTTCATCTTGACTGCAAACAGTCAGATGACTACATTTGAAACGCCATGGTTCCCAATATATTTACATCAGACCAGTGTATACATAAGGGGCCAGTGCCTTGCTTCCCAGTATTTATTTCACTCTCAAGTTGACCAGAACGATGGATGAGCCCGCACAGATCTAACTTCTGATCAGAGCTTTGCAAGGTTTGATATGGCGGTTTTCTCCAGACAAGCCGACGGACTACCTCCCCCCCCCCCTTTTCGAAATAAAGTCAAGATACTTGCAATATCTGTCAGAAGAAAGGGCACTGACCTTCAGAATGTCCAGACCGTCAAAAAAGCAAGACCAGTGTCAAAAGAGACAAACGTCAAGATACCTGTTATCATTGTCAAGAGAAAAGACATTGGTCTTCAGAATGCCCTAAGAAACAACAGGAGAAGAATGAAGAGAGGGGTTCCGAACAGGATGAAAAAGAGGTGCCTTTGGCAAAGTAAAAACCCTGACACGTCAAGAAGGAGAAGAAAGAGAAGAAAAGAAGAGACGAAAGTGAGGAAGAAGAGGAGGAAAAACCTGTGAAAGTGAAGAAATTCAAAAAAGGAGAGAGTGAACAAAAAGACAAAGAACAAGTCCATGAACTTTTTAAAGTGTTGTGTTGTGTTGTGAATTGGACTGTAAACGTTGTACCAGAATAGACCCGATTTTTAGAATAATGACCCACACTCATGCACTCAAGGACGTACATCATGGGGTAAAAATGGATTTTTGAGTTTTAATTGATTTTGGCAAAATGAATACTCTCTCTCTTTTCGATAGAAGTAGGTGGCCCTGAAAAGGATCGTTGGGTGTATTTTTTTTTTTTTTTATATAAAAATAAAACAAACTCTGGAACGAAAAGCAATCAGCTTTAACTGCCTTAAGCCTTTGCCACGGCCAAGACCTACTTCTGGGCCTGATCCTGTCGATGATGTGATAGAAATCACTAGGGCAGGTATCTCAGGCGTAGTAACAGGGTTGGGCTGTTTGGCTCGGGAAGGTCTTTTTCTCTTGGGTCGTAATAAAGAAGTCTGATACATTTGTTTCAGACTCCTTAACGCTGCCAAAATGTCCAAGAGTACCTTCACCGTTTGAATTTCACTGTTCTCCTTCTCTCCAAGACCATGTTTCTTCCCTGCTTCATCTTCTTCTTCTTCTTCTTCTTCTTCTTCTTCTTCTTCTTCTTCTTCTTCCTGTCGTTTCCTTATTGCCTCTTCTTCTTCTCGCTGTTGCTGTTGAAGGAGGAAAGCTTGTTCTGCTCCTTTTTGCTGCTGTAAAAACTTCCCCGATTCTTCTTTCTGTCTCTGTGTAAAATCCCAGACGTGTGGTAAAGAAGGAGAAGGTGGCGAAGGTGCTGGTACCGGAACAAATTCTTGCCAAGAAGAGAGAAAATCCACTAAATCCCAATTAAAATCGACCCCTTCTGGAAATAGGTCAGTGTTGGCTTTGGTAGCCGCTACTATACCATCGCTTCTCGACTCCACAGCCGGTGCACCACAGTTCATCTTATTTTTAGTTTCCGTCATGTTTCAAAACATTGTCGCATCGATTCACTGCGCAGAGACGCTAGCGCACCTAAATAGGGAATATGACGTCACAAGCAGCTGTCTTCGGGTTGGAAGACAGACTCCTCACTGTGACTAAATTTTGTAACGCGTGTTTGGATTGGTGAAAGAACTCAATCCGTTTCGATCCTCTCTTCCACTATAAATAACCGCAGTTCCCTTCATTCCCTTCACCTGTTCTCGTCACAAGATGTGGAGAAAGGTAGAATCGTCTACATTCGTATCGTCGATGCTGTTCCTCACGGACTTACCGATGTATGTCAGATCATCATGGGCTATCACCCAGATCACCGAGACGGCCCTTTGGAAACGAAGAATCTATGTGGAGAGACAAGGCTGTCTGAAGCGAATCTCAATCTACGGTCCAGAAGTCAGAGGAAGTTTGAGGAAGAGAAGATCAGTGAGATGCCCTCAATGTTAACGGAATGGTGTTAGCATAAAAGCCAAAGGCCCTTTTCAGGGCCACTCCTCTCTCTCGAAAAGATATTTATTCTTTCTTGCCTTAAAATTTGTTTAGTCGATTTTATATTTTAGGTGTGATAGATTGATGTTCATCAATCAATGGTTATATTATATATGTCTGTGTCTCTACTGTATGTATTCGTCTCTACTTAGGGTAGCGCGTATTCAGGTCAGCCACTTGCAACATTGATGCCAGTGTTCCGTCCTATTGAGGTCAGCCACTTGCAGCATTGTTGCCAGTGTCCACTACCGTGAGGTCACCACGCCTGTTCCATTCCTATTGTCCATATACAGGCCCAACCTTTTGTCCGTATATAGGCCCAGATATAAATTTTGTCCGTATAATGCCCCGGGATGTATGTCTGTAATGTATTTTCCCATTGTCCGTATAGTGTCTTCCTTCACTACTATTTTTTTAAAAAACCGGTCTTATCTTTAAGTTCAATAAATTCTTTAAAGACAGTAGAGCATCACCCCCTTCAATGGACTCTTGCTTTAATATTAAAGTGGAAGAAAATTAACGTTGCATTCATCAGAACTTTAATTGCAACAAAGTTTTCCAATTTAGAGTATATTTCATGTCTTGAGGAGCAACGTGAAAACAGTATATAGTTATTAGGCTCTAACTCTTTCAGAGCTGCGTGTGGATGGATGGGTTTGCTGATGTTCGGCCTACTGGTGAATGTAAGCTGATATGTCACTGACAAAATTAAACACGTGAGTCAGTCTAACAACGAATTCAACATCGCCCATGGAAAGTAAACGTGTATATGGCTCTCATTTCTTCTCCTACTGGCAGTGGATGGCAACATTGCAAAGTATTATCCATGGATCAACGCCACACTCTCAAAAGA
>JAECUM010029823.1:0-17791 GCA_016617855.1 Megalonaias nervosa
AGAGGCCTCAGTCAATGTTGATGACAAGGAACTCTATACTTCCTTCGGTTTTTAACTGCAGTATCAAGAAATTGCTGAGAGACTGTCTGCCAAGATCAGTGAACCATGCAATTCCAAAGATCAGTGAACCAGGCAATTCCAAAAATCAGTGAACCAGGCAGTTAAAAAAAGTAGTGAACTAGGCACTTCCAAAGATCAGTGAACCAGGCAATTCCAAAGCCTTTTTTACTGAGAGTCAACTACAAGTGTCCTTTGCATCCTGCTGGTATAAGACCCATTCTGGTGCCTTTTCTTTAGATCTCACAATGTTAGATAAGAATTATGCTGTGGTCAATCTGACTTTGCCTGAACACTATACAGTCAGTAAGGACCTCTCTGATGGTCTAAGTGGTTAGAGCTTCCACCTCGGATGCAGGAGCTATGAGTTTGAACCCCAGCCAAATCATAGCAAAGACTTATAAAAGTGGTACTAGCAGCTGCCTCACTTGGCATTCTACATTAAGAGGTTAGTGTTAGGACTGGTTGTCATGGTGTCAGAATAATGTGACTAGGTGGGACACAATACTACATGTCTGCAGCATGATGCCCCACTGCTAGACATCACTATAAAGATTATACAGAAACTGAGGGGCCAGAAGTGCAAAATGATTTTGATTGCTCCTCTCTGCTGGGACAAATCCTGGATTAACAGTCTCCTCATCTAGCCATAGATCTATCAAGGAAGATCCTGGCCAGGCCTAATCTTCTCAAACAAAGAATGCTGATATTTTGAACATTCATCCTAATACTAAGTCTTTGGCCATTCTGTTAGGGAATGCTGTTGGGCTCCTTCCCCAATAATGATACATCAGACATTTCCTACTGCTACTGTTTGCATCAGGGGAATTGCACAACGCTGTGACTTCTCTACTGTCCTCACCATCTGTGGAATTACAAGTGAGTCATTTGATACAGCGAGCAACAATAGAGGTGGTTAGGTCTGGCCAATTTTTCCCCGGCCTTCTGTCTTCTTCTGTTTTGAGAATTTTGAAACGGTGAGTTTCCAACCAATTCTAGGCAGCCAAGTGGGCATAAGTCCCACTGCATGTCCATGCATGGCTTTAGGTCTGTAAATCCAGGCATTTAGGGTTGATAAATGACTTGAGCCATGCCATCTAACCACACTCCAGTTTGATGCCAAAATGGTTGCCTAATAGACCATCTAGTAGGTCAATACCATTCAGTGACTATTTGGCTTCTATGGTACATCACCCTATTCATCATCAAGTAGAGCCATGGAACACTAACTGTTGGGAAACTTATTGATAGATCTGTCTGTTTGGCTATCATTACTACTTTTCTGGCAGTGCCACTGTCTGTATGCTGACACCTGCAGCAGTGAATGATTTTGATTTTGACAAGTGATCTATACCAACAACTACATTTTCTCAATGCAGATTGCCATTTACTCATGGCTTACCCTCTTGAATGGTAATGTGACAGTCTTAGAGATGATGGCTATGCCTATTCTACGCCTCCAGGTATTATCTGGATATTGTTGTTGATTCCAACAAGGATGACACACATACCAAGTATGGGGATAAACCTCATGATAGTTCAGACTCAGGTCCCACCATGGAGGTGATTGTCTATAGCTTTAGATGGCAATAGAGGAAATTTATCTGGTTTAGCTGAACACAGAATGTCTGCACTTCCCCCCCCCACTGGCATTTGTGATAGAGGCCTCAGTCAATGTTGATGACAAGGAACTCTGTACTTCCTTCGGTTTTTAACTGCAGTATCAAGGAAATTGCTGAGAGACTGTCTGCCAAGATCAGTGAACCATGCAATTCCAAAGATCAGTGAACCAGGCAATTCCAAAAATCAGTGAACCAGGCAGTTAAAAAAAGTAGTGAACTAGGCATTTCCAAAGATCAGTGAACCAGGCAATTCCAAAGCCTTTTTTTCGGAGAGTCAACTACAAGTGTCCTTTGCATCCTGCTGGTATAAGACCCATTCTGGTGCCTTTTCTTTAGATCTCACAATGTTAGATAAGAATTATGCTGTGGTCAATCTGACTTTGCCTGAACACTATACAGTCAGTAAGGACCTCTCTGATGGTCTAAGTTATCACAGTTATTAGTGATATAAAATAGAACATTATAGTCACAAATTATTCACCGAAGCAGATTGTACTTTAGGCCTATTAAGATATAACTTATCTTAACGACAAAATGTGGAAGAAATGGCTTTCAGCGGTGTTTTAGCACTGAAAACCAGTCAAAATATTAAAGGTTGAGATCATTCTGTCTCTCTCATTAGGGTATTGTCATTGCATTCTGTCCTGGAGTCCTAAATTGTGACACACTTCAGCACTGTCATCTTTTCGGAATATACTCCACTTTGATAGACACCCATTATTTCATTTTGCTTATCAGATGTCATTGGTATACTACTTGCATGTTTCTTGGCATGCATACAACCAAATAACCCCTTGTCAGAAAGTAAGTATAGTATCAACACACATAGAAAATGCAAGTTTATTCAAAAAATCTTCTATAGAAAATTAATTTAGCATTCCTAATGCTTAATTTTATAATAATTTTAATTTTGGGTGTGATTTGCTGTCATAAGAAAATGGTTTATGTGTAAGCCGAAATGTTATATTTTGGTTATGAACATTTTTTTTCTAGCTAATTGACAATATAGGTATGCAGAAAGTCAGTTTCTTGAATGTACTGTTTTGGAACTTGAAAACTTGCATTCTTAATAACTCATTTCTTTAGAAGTGCAAATAATTAAGGACAAAGAAACTTGAAGTTATAGAAGATAGGTTATATTTTCAATTTACTATAATTCTTACCACTACCTACAAATTAGCGAAAATGGATTTAGTTAAAGGATAGTGGACAATTTATTGTTGAAGTAAAATTGTTTATTTACCATCAGATAGAAAAAAATGAATCCTATTAATAAGAAAAAATGTAGGTGCTGTTGATTCAGTTAGTTTAAAATATATGGTTAATGGGTGTTTTTCTTGCCAAAAATATGCACAAATAATAATAAATACCACATATGAATATCAGTGATCACAGCTCATCATGAAATGTTGTAACTTAGTCCACCATTCAAAACAGTGTTACACATACAGACGCAGCTACTATCACATGTTGAGTAACAGGCTGGATGTCTTTGGCTGGAAGATGATCTGTTGCATCAAAGTAGTTAGTGAAGTCTTTTATGAGGACTTACTGATTGGAAAAAAGAACTAGTGTAAAGGAATACTTTGGTCTTGGTATGTATCTTTGTTTTAACTCACAACTGATAATGATAAGATTTTGGAGAAAAAATTTGTTTATGTGAATCAGTGTTGACCAGCATAAGCAAATGTTATGGTCATGATATTATTGAGGGATGCATCATCTTGACAACTGGGAGTCTATGGCACTGCATCAGAACAAAGGAGCATCAAAACAAGATGGGATGATAATGCATTTTTGCATGTTATTAATCAAGATTTAAAAATTGCACCTCATGAATCAAGATTTAAAAATTGTGCATTATCAATCAAGACTTTAAAAAATTTGGGATATGATAATATATTTATGATAATATACACACACATGTTCCCTTCAGGAATTGACTT
Source organism: Megalonaias nervosa (assembly GCA_016617855.1). Classification (NCBI taxonomy): domain Eukaryota; kingdom Metazoa; phylum Mollusca; class Bivalvia; order Unionida; family Unionidae; genus Megalonaias; species Megalonaias nervosa. Next base: position 3,626 of record JAECUM010029823.1, read on the forward strand.
AAGGTTATTTTTTATTGGGTTTTTATTGTTCTTCATCATGGAATAAAAAAAACACACCACAAGCTGAAATCCCTGAAGGAATTACACACACACACACACATACACACACACACTCTGGAACCCCTTTAAAAAACTCAGGACCAAATTCAAATGTTGGTTTTGAGAGGGGTTTTGGTTTATTGAGCATTTCACAAATATGAAAAAGTATGTCTTTTTATTGTGCTTATGTGACTTGAAAGAGAATAAAATTAGAGAACATCTGTGTATGAGTTTAATAGTGCACAAATTTAGAAGCTGATATTTTTAACACTTTGTGAAAACATAGCTGAACAACATACATTGCTTCCATAAATGACACCCAATCACAAATAAATACAGCTGTTCCAAACAGAAATACAGTCATCATCTCAAGAAACATTTAAGGAAAAAGATACATGTACTGTTTGAACTTTAAGTCGGTTAGAATTATGAAAGATAATCCATAATGTTTAAATACTTCATACAATTCATTAAATGTTAACATGCCAGATTCTTCTAATTTCTTCATCATCGGTTTTGACACAGATTCCTGCTTTCAGATCAGACTAATTTTATCCTGTATGGATAGTTAAATCCTAGCTAGTCAGTCTGACGTGTTGACATGCAAGTGGTGATAGTGATAGTCATGACTTTGCAAAATGTGCATGTTTTCCTCATTGTAAAATCGATTGAATGAATCTGACATTTAGAACACTGTTTTATTAGTCTCCATTGACAAAGCATCAAAAGTGAATAATTTTGCCAGGAATGTTGCATAGAAGAAATATCACTCAACCTCTGTTTGTAATAACTGAGGCACTAAAATAATCTATCAGCAAAACAAACTTGTATATGTGAATAAATAAATATTTCTTCCATATACTTTTAAAATCAGATGTAAAGTGAATAATATAAACAAATTAAGGATGTTAGCTTTAAATTATAGATCCAATGAACAGTGTTTTCTGAACTGATGGCATATTATACATATAGGTGTAAGCTGTTCTGTTTAAATTATGGATAAAATAAATAGATTGGTGTATGCTGGTTTGTTTAAATTATAGATCAAATGAGCAAAGTGTAATCTGATTTGATGGCATATTATGGGATAACAGGTCTGGGTCTTTGCTGATAAAAACATTTTGACTTTTTTGGGTTTTTTTACAGAGAGAACATCACCCAGATTACAATGGTGATCTTGAGCCATTTCTGCCAAGGAATATCAGCTTGCAGAGAAATGAAGCTTCAGAACAGGTAGACACAAACTATTAGTGTACATCATAGTGTTTCCTCTTTATAATGCCATTGATAGGGGCTCTTTATAATGTCATTCATAGGGACAATAGAAACTCTTTATAATGTCATTCATAGGGGCAATAGAAACTCTTTATAATGCCATTGATAGGGGCAACAAAACTCTATAATGCCATTGATAGGGACAACAAAAACTCTTTACAGTGCCATTGATAGGTGCAATAAAAACTCTTTATAATTCTGTTGATGGGACCAATAAAAACTCTGTATAATGTCATTGATAGGGCCAATAAAATCTCTTTGTAATGCCACTGATAGGGGCAATAAAAACTCTTCATAATGCCATTGATAGGAGCAACAAAAACTCTTTATAATGTCTTTGATAGGGGCAACAAAAACTCATTATATAGCCATTGATAGGGCCAATAAAAACTCTTTATAATTCCATTGATAGGGGCAATAGAAACTCTTTATAATGCCATTGATAGGGCAACAAAAACTCTGTATGCCATTGATAGGGACAACAGAAACTCTTTATAATGCCACTGATAGGGGTAATAAAAACTCTTTATAATGCCATTGATAGTGGCAACAGAAACTCTTTATAATGCCATTGATAGGGCCAATACAAACTCTTTATAATGCCATTGATAGGGCCAATACAAACTCTTTATAATGCCATTGATAGGGCCAATAAAAACTCTTTATAATGCCAGTAATAGGGGCAATAAAAACTACCCATATTATTAAGTGAAATGAGCCTTACAGTTAGGTCTGTGATAACAATGCTGTGTTGTCACTATACAGGGCTGAGCAGCTGCACAGCCTGAGCTGCACAGCCTGACATTCAGTACAAGTGAAATCATTGGACTAGTGAAAATTTCAAAGTGACTTGTCCGTAATCATTACATTACGATATCACTTTTTACCTTAGTGTATTGAAGTGCTAGAAACACTTGAAGCAATTGGATGTATAATGACATCATTGTTCTGTTTCATATTAATCAATGAAAAACAGTAATAAGCAAGTTTGCAAGTCACAGTAACAGTCCTTTAAATAAAGTGATAATGCAAACAAAAACTCTAATCTTTGGAAATTTTGAGTCATTTACCTCTGGTCATATATTAACAGCACAGGCCTCGTGTTGTGGAAAACCGATATGATCTCAGTAACTGTGTTATACTGAATAGAGTCACTGACCAGCATTTTTACCCCTTATTTTGTGTACTTGATGAAAGGAGTCTTTGATCTGTGTGTTTGATGAAAGGAGTATTTGATCTGTGTGTACTTCATGAAAGGAGTCTTTGATCTGTGTACTTCATGAAAGGAGTCTTTGATCTGTGTTCTTGATGAAAGGAGTCTTTGGTCTGTGTATTTGATGAAAGGAGTCTTTGATCTGTGTACTTGATGAAAGGAGTCTATGATCTGTGCACTTGAGAGGAGTCTTTGATCTGTGTACTTGATGAAAGGCATCTATCATCTGTGTACTTGATGAGAGGAGTCTTTGATCTGTGTACTTGATGAAAGGAGTCCTGATCTGTGTACTTGATGAAAAGAGTCTTTGATCTGTGTACTTGATGAAAGGAGTCTGTGATCTGTGTAATTAGTGAGAGGAGTCTTTGATCTGTGTACTTGATGAAAAGAGTCTTTGATCTGTGTACTTGATGAAAGGAGTCTGTGATCTGTGTAATTAGTGAGAGGAGTCTTTGATCTGTGTTCTTGATGACAAGAGCCTTTGATCTGTGTACTTGATGAGAGAAGTCTATAATCTGTGTACTTGATGAAAAGAGTCTTTGATCTGTGTACTTGATGAGAGGAGTCTATAATCTGTGTACTTGAAGAAAGGAGTTGTTGGTCTGTGTGAATCCGATAAATATTTTAATACTTGAAACTTTTTTCTTAAGATTACATATAGTTTTCTGCCTACCCTCCTGGCAGATTGTACCCCCCCTCCCACTGATTTTAAAAATGAAAAGCATCAAGGATATGAAAAAATGCACAAAAATTATTCATTTCTTTCACTGATTTATAATTTCTAACCTGATTGTCACCAATTGTCCCTAACATTGTCATGATCTTTGCATTTCAAACCAAATGGAAATTTTCTAGGTTAAGATGATGCCTGCTCAGTTATTTTCCAGTTGCTAGAAGAATCCATTTTTAGTGAAGGGGTGGATAAAAGGGCTACACTTAACATTAAAGATAAACTCGAGGTTATCTGCATCTAATGTATGTAATGTCTAATTCTAATATTTCCAACAAAACAAAATTGAATAAAGGGGATAATAAATGCCCTTACATTTGATCATTACTGAATTTTATGGAATTAACCAGACCTTACAGAACGATATGAATGACATCACTCCTGTTGTGTGAAAAACACAAATTCACAAATGCAGATATGGGCATGGTGTTAGTGTTGTAGTTCTATTAGGTTTGAAATGTACAGAAGGTGACAGTGTTTGGGGCCATTTGTGGTTAATTGAGTTAGAAATTATAAATCAGTGAATGAAATGATTGATTTGTAAGTTTTGTCCATTTTATTTATCCTTGATGCTTTTAATCTTTTTTAATCTGTAATGGGGCATTAGCTGCCGGGGGTGGATGCTGAAACTTTAGCGAGATGATTACATTTTCGAGTATTGTTCTATATTAATGTCCCATGCTAGAGGATATATATATATACAAAAAAAGAGTATCACATGAAAATGCACAGCATTGAATGTTTTTAATGATTTTGGATGGCTTGGACCCTTAGCTATGTAAAAGTATCAGTTTTACATAATGTTACATGATTCAACATTTCGCATGCAATCCTTAAAATCAAAGAGAAGTCAGTGTTTTGATCAGTAAGTTTGTTATCAATGCTGAGAATGCTAGATGCATTGTTTATTGTTAATATATTTTTGTACAGTGGTACCAGTCTTATAAGCCACCCACCCACCCCATTTGCATTTGGAAGGTGGCCCTAAAAGAGAGATAGCCTTTCATGAAGGTGACAAAATAGCAGTAATTAACTACTTTCAGTTAGGGCAGGTTGCCTTCTGATTACAGGGTAGTCTCACAAGGGGGTACATTACATGTACTATTACAAAAACCACTTCTCTGTGTTACACAACATACATATATTGATCTTTGATATTTATTTATTTTTTATTTATTTTTTATAGATTTGGAACATTATATTTTAGTCATACATATCTTAATAAATTTTTTTTCCTGCATGAGTTTGAATAATGCATTCTCAAACATGGTTTTATCTGTGTATATGGCTGATGCTAATTTATATGGCTGATTATATGATATGTTTATATGGCTGATTATATGGTATGTTTATATGGCTGATTATATGTATGTTTATATGGCTTATTATATCATATGTGTATATGGATGGTTATATGGTATTTGTATATAGATGATTATATGGTATGTGTATATGGATGATTATATGGTATTTGTATATAGATGATTATATGGTATGTGTATATGGATAATTGTATGGCTAATTTATATGGATGATTATATGGTATGTGTATATGGATGATTATATGGTATGTGAATGTGGATGATTATATGGTATGTATATATGGATGATTATATGGTACATGTATATGGATGATTATATGGTATGTGTATATGGATGATTGTATGGCTAATTTATGTGGCTGATTGCATGGTATATTTATATGGCTGAGTATATGGTATGTGTATATGGATGATAATATGGTATGTGTATATGGATGATTATATGGTATGTGTATATGGGTGATTATATGGTATGTGTTTATGGATGATTATATGGTACATGTAAATGGATGATAATATGGTACATGTATATGGATGATTATATGGTATGTGTATATAGATGATTGTATGGCTAATGTATATGACTGATTGTATGGTATGTTTATATGGCTGATTATAAGGTATGTGTTTATGGATGATTATGTGGTATGTACATATAGATGATTATATGATATGTGTATATGGATGATAATATCATATGTGTATATAGATGATTGCATGGTACATGTATATGGTTGATCATATGGTATGTACATATAGATGATTATATGATATGTGTATATGGATGATAATATCATATGTGTATATAGATGATTGCATGGTACATGTATATGGTTGATCATATGGTATGTGTATATGGATGTTTATGTGGTGCATGTATATAGTGTATGGTTTATGTATATGGACGTTATACAATTAGTGATTTAGATGCATTATAATTGTTTGCATGTGGAACATTAGACTGAATTTATATATTTTCATATGTATTAAAGTTAATGGTTTTGCAAAATTTAACATTTTCTTTGGAGCTTAATTTCATGAATATGGAATGGAGCTTTTTCTTCAAAGATAAATGCTAGTTTTTTAATCTTTGGATTAGTAGGAAACTGAAATAGCCTTAAATTGACACACATAATAGACAATTCACAGTATAGTTTTAGATTTATTTCTTTTTTGCAAACAAAATATCAACTTCATAACATTCTTGAAAAGATTATCATATTTTAGCTAAGTACCATGTGTACTCACTTATAAGTCTAGCCCAACTGCAAACAACTTAGACCCTGATCTGCTATCGCATAATGCACAGCAGATCAGGGTCTATCTTTTTTGTTCTGTTGGCCCAGATTTTCGTGCACATTTATGTGACAGCATATCTGACTCAGTGTAGTTTGCAGTTGGACTCGACTTATTAGTGAGTATATATGGTATACATGTGACATTTCAGCTTGGATTCAATATACGAGGAGGAAAAGAGCATCATTGTGGAATTTATGTATCTAAGGTAAGTTGTCTGAAATCTATTTCCTGGAATAGGTCATTTGTCCCAATTTCAATTTGAGTTTATCAATTGATCATGCCTGCCCAGAAATCCATCTACCCATCTGTCCATCTTGTGTCAACATTATGGATGGGGTTTGCATTTATGTCATTTTCCCAGACACAGTTGCTTGTTGATTGGTATGTAAATATTTCATGAGGAGTAATACAGACATCAGTGAAAACTAGGTCACCATGGCCATTTTTTCATGGCTCTGTGATATGTGCTTACCTCTCTGTTAAACTGAGTTTTCTATATTCAGGTTTGTGTTTAGCTCAGCTGCTGTGATACTTGCATGCAAAGTCATGTAACTTGAAAAAAGAGGCATCTTGAACAGTACAATACCTTCATTAAAACTAGGTCATGGTCACCTATATTTCACACTCAGTATCTTGCATTAAGCTTTGCGCTTAGCTAAGTGTCTTTGCATTATAGCATACAGTGCCATGTAACTTGGTAAAAAGACCACATACTTCAATTGATATAAGTCACTATGACCTACATTTTTTGCTCCAGTGATCTGCATTAACCTCAATGTTTAGCTCAGTTTCTTCAACACTGGTACTGCAGAATGATGTAACTTGATTATACAGGATGCATCATAAGAAGCAGACTAGAACCTGTCTTGAAAGTCCACCCCTTCTGCCAAACTTGTATGATCTCTCAGGATAGGTAGTTTCTCATGGCATTTTATAATGAATAAATCTGCTTTGACAACATGGTCTCAAGAAAGGTGTTACGTCAGAGCTTTGGTCTTTACAGACAGGATTTAATGTACTACACTGTTTAGTCAAACCAAATCTGTACAATTTAGCCATGCTGTCAAAAGGCTGCTTTGGTTGATCCAGTGTTAATGGAAGCTTGATATACTGATCACTCTTTAGCATCCTTTTTCATGTCTGTCTGCTTGTATATCCATCCTAGAGTAACCTTGGTGTTAATGTCTTTTCTAAGTCCTTTCTCACTAAATAAAGGCCTCGTTATCAAAGTTGTGGGCAGACTTGCCATGCAGGCCATTTTCAGCTTATGGTCTTGATATAACATTTCATTACATAAATAGATCAATCAGGGTTCGCATGGTACCTTGAAAAGTACTTGAATTTTGATTCATCCTTGAAAAGTACTTGAAAATCATTGTTACCTTGAAAAGTACTTGAATTTTGATTCATCCTTGAAAAGTACTTGAAAATCATTGTTACCTTGAAAAGTACTTGAATTTTGATTCACCTTGAAAAATACTTGAAAATCATTGTTACCTTGAAAAGTACTTGAATTTTGATTCACCCTTGAAAAGTACTTGAAAATCATTGTTACCTTGAAAAGAACTTGAATTTTGATTCATCCTTGAAAAGTACTTGAAAATCATTGTTACCTTGAAAAGTACTTGAATTTTGATTCATCCTTGAAAAGTACTTGAAAATCATTTTTACCTTGAAAAGTACTTGAAAATCATTTTTACCTTGAAAAGTACATGAAAATAAGCCTCGGTCCTTGAAAAATATAAAATTAATCGATAATGGAATGTACGAAATTTTCTTTTCATACCATTACATCATGTAATCAAAATAAAACTGTTTGCTATTGGGTGGTTTACAACACTTGACCAATCAAATATTTATAATTGCATGCGGACCTGATTATAGAGCATTAAAAAGTGCGTGAATATTTTCCAACAATCATTCTTCTTCGTCTATATATTTTCTGCAGCAGTGGTACATCTTTATACTTTAAATCATGGCGAATCAGCTGTTCAAACTCTCAAAACAAAAGATAATGAGAAAGATACACAAAAATGGTCACAATTTGTTCATATTGTACGTCCAAGCTTGATTTTTGGCATGTGATCTAAAATTTGGAAGTCAGCTGGAAGTCTATTATTGACTTTTTCTATGTCGCGACCAAACTTTGGGCGTAAATTACAGCCATATGTCTGTTAACAGAAAGGCTGCTTTCTACACAATGTACTTACATCTACGTGTAAATGTAAAATTTTGATGAGCGATCACATGACAGCAGATACAAAACATTAGACGCGGCGACACGCAACATACTTTCGCAGCAGACAATTTTAACATGCCACATGAATGCATCATATTATGTGTCAAAGTTATTCCAAACATCAATTTTGTCCGCCATGGACAACTTCAGGTACGCATAAATTATGCAGATTGCTTTATGCGAAGTCAGCTGATGTGTTTTCATGAAGTGTGTTACTACATAATATTCAGGAGGCTGCATTCACACCCGCCAAAGGATAAACACGTATATATGGCATTGAGAATACGGAAGATTTATCTGGGTATTTGTGCCTATTGCACAAATATTAGAAACCCCCTTGTCAGGAAATTACAACATTCTCACTAATCCTTTAAATGGCAATTGATAAATATACCTAAAGTGCACTTGGCATCGGGGTCCTTGAAAAAATTGGATAAAGTCCTTGAATTTTGTCACACCAGAGGTGTATGAACCCTGTCAATGTTTAGTTCAAATAATGAATGTGCAATTTCCATCCTGGTTAAGAGAAAAAATGTCTAATTGCCTAAAGTTGATACTGTTACAAATTATTTACCTTTATAGTTTTTTTTGTATTAAATGCTGTGCCATTAATATAAAAATAATTTGGCAGCATTTTTTAAAAATTTCTCCTAGATCAATGTATGGTACATTGCACTGTGCCTAACTAATCACCATGCATATGGCACCTTTGGTGGATATGGTTGAAGACAGTTCATGTCAGTTTGCCATCAAATATGGCCACCTTTACAATAATAGAAAAGCTTTTAAATTACTTCTTGTCAAAAATCCCTCAACAGAGTTTGACCCAATTTAACAGAGAGTATTTTGACATGAAGACTTTTCAAGGTTATATAGTCAGCCATAAAATATGGCCACCATTACTAAAAACAAAAACCTTTAAATGAATTATTCTCAGAAGCCTACTAAAGTGAAATGGTTTCAAACTGAAATTATGCTTAGAATTTTACCAACAAAATACATTTTTTAACAAAATTGGAAAAGTCCCAACAAGCATGTGCATTTTATATAATGACTCCTTAGAGATTTTATCTCATCTTTTTTGGAACTGTTCCAAAACTGAGTCATTACTTACTAGTTTTATTGGGTGGATAAGGACTGAGTCATTACTTACTAGTTTTATTGGGTGGATAAGGACTTACTTGCTAGTTTTATTGGGTGGATAAGGACTGAGTCATTACTTGCTAGTTTTATTGGGTGGATAAGGACTGAGTCATTACTTGCTAGTTTTATTGGGTGGATAAGGACTGAGTCATTACTTGCTAGTTTTATTGGGTGGATAAGGACTGACTCATTACTTGCTAGTTTTATTGGGTGGATAAGGACTGACTCATTACTTACTAGTTTTATTGGGTGGATAAGGACTGAGTCATTACTTACTAGTTTTATTGGGTGGATAAGGACTGAGTCATTACTTGCTAGTTTTATTGGGTGGATAAGTACTGAGTCATTACTTGCTAGTTTTATTGGGTGGATAAGGACTGAGTCATTACTTGCTAGTTTTATTGGGTGGATAAGGACTGAGTCATTACTTGCTAGTTTTATTGGGTGGATAAGGACTGAGTCATTACTTACTAGTTTTTTTGGTGGATAAGGAGTAAGTGTAATGATCTGCATAATTTTCAAGTTTCAAAAATAGAATTTTTATTCTTGGTATAATAAACCAGAACAAAAAAAGATAATGTGATCAATCTCCTTTTGTTACAAATGAAATCATATATCTATAAATGTAGATTTAACAAAGAAATACCAAACATGGCTCATTTAGAATAAAAAATGAAGTTCAATTACATGTCAAAAAAATATTAGGCTTATATCAAATATACATGGAAAAAGTTTGCAAATGGCAGCTATACAGACATCTCTTTGGATGATTTGCGCCATATTTTCAAATCACAACTATAACTTTAATTAAGTTCAGACATATCCATATTTAAAATTAAGTATGTGTGCAGTGGTAGGGGTATGACCCCATTTATTTTGTTGTTAGATAATTTAGAAAGGAAAAATGTAGTTGTGTGTGTGTGTGTGTGTATGTGTGTGTGTGTTCATATATGTATATGTGGGTTTATATATATGTGTATATATAATTGTGTTTATATATGTCTACATGTAAAAAAAATATTTACATATTTCTCTCTCTTTTTCTCTCGTAGCCAGTATTAAATTCTGTAATGAATTTAGAATTAGAATATAACAGTATGTACTAGTGTTAATCATTATTCCCAGTAAGGTAATGTGTGTTTATAATGAACTGTGAGGTAGTCAGTGGGATGGATCCCCAACCCACAGCTGCCATGACAGAAGTGGACCAGATTTGACAGGATGCCTCCTGGCATGAAGACTAAGTACAGAAAACCTTTAAACAAATTTTAAATGCCAGAATTTGACCAAATTTGCAAAAAGCTTCCTGTCTGAGGACCTGAAAAATTTGTACAAAAGATGCCAATCTGCCATCAAACATAGCCACCATTTAAAAATAAATTGATAAGTGTTTAATCACATAAAGCACCTAACAGAATTTGACCAACTTGGAATGAAGATATTTCAGTTTTGTACAAAGGATGGCAATATGCCGTAAAATATGGCCACCATTGCGAAAAGAGAAAAACATTTGAATGACTTTGTGCCCAAAATGGCTGAACAGAATTTGACCAGATTTCACAGGAAGTGTGAAGACATTTCAGATTTATACAAATTATACAAATATACCATAAAATATGATAGTTGTTAATAAAAGTAAATTTTAAAAAACTTAAATGACTTTTGTCTAATTTGTCATGGCAGAATTGTTTTTAATGTTTTGGAATTTTGCGTGTCTCTTTTGCTGTACCTTGGATTAGTACTCACAGCAAAGTAGAGTTTGAAATCATAGCTCAAATTTTCCACAGGTCAGCTACAATTTTATTATGAGCAAGCGATTAAATTTGAGCCATGGATCATTTTATGGTACTTTGTACAATGGAAGTGTTTATTTCAGAGTAAGTAATAACAGGTAATGATTTCTTATGATGCAGTTATATAAAAGGGACAACTGTCTTTCTTCTTGCAATTCCATCCTCAGCTACTGAATACTAAAAGCTTAGATAGTAAACTTGCTATTTTTATTGCTAGGTAACTTGCTATTTTTATTGCTAGGTAACTTGCTATTTTTATTGTTAGGTGATGCCTGGCAGTGAAGCAGAAAGGTTGGGACTGCATGAGGGAGACCAGGTAAACAAGAATTTGTCTGGGGTAATTGACCTCTCAGGTAAACAAGAATTTGTCTGGGGTAATTGACCTCTCAGAAAATCTAAGAATGCCCCTCTGACTAATTATGGTAACTGAGTCATTACCACAGGTGTTAGTTCCTAAATAATACGATTTTTTTATGACCTTCAGGTATTGTGTGTGTGTGTGTGTGTGTGTGTGTGTGTGTGTGTGTGTGTGTGTGTGTGTGTGTGTGTGTGTGTGTGTGTGTGTGTGTGTGTGTTTTTAAGCTGACCATTTTCCATGGTACTGTGGATTGGCTGTTATGTGTGTGTGTTGGTTGGGCTTATAATTTTCCATGGATGACTATTGTTCGTGTTGGTTAGACTCACCATTTTACATGGATGACTACTGTGTGTGTGTATTTATTAGACTTACCATTTACCATCGATTAACTATTGTGTGTGTGTGTTGGTTAGGCTTACCATTTTCTGTCGATTGACTATTGTGTGTGTGTGTTGGTTAGGCTTATCATTTCTGTGGGTTGCCTAATGTGTGTATGTGTGCGTTTGTTTGGCTTATCATTTTCCATGGATGACTATTGTGCATGTGTTGGTTAGGCTTACCATTTTACATGGATGACTGCTGTGTGTGTGTATTTATTAGACTTACCATTTACCATGGATTAATTACTGTGTGTGTGTGTTGGTTAGGCTTACAATTTTCCATGCATTCACTTTGGTGTGTTTTGTTGGTTGGGCTTGCCATTTTCCATAGATTAAGTATTGTGTGTGTGTTGGTTAGGCTTACCATTTTCCATGGATTAACTATTGCATGTGTGTGTGTGTTGGTTAGACTTATCATTTTTCATAGATTAACTATTGGTTGTGTTGGTTAGGCTTACCATTTTCTATGGATTGACTCTTGTGTGTTGTTGGTTAGACTTATCATTTTCCGTGGATTGATTATTGTGTGTTTGTTGGTTGGGGTTACCATTTTCCATGGATTGATTATTGTGTGTTTGTTGGTTGGGGTTACCATTTTCCATGGATTGACTATTGTGTGTTTGTTGGTTGGTCTTACCATCTTCCGTTGATTGACTATTGTGTGTTTGTTGGTTAGGCTTACCATTTTCCATGGATTGACTATTGTGTGTTTGTTTCTAATGATACATCCTATGGTTTTAGAAGATGGTCATATATAATATTCATTCTTTATGGGAAAGTCTCAAATTAGAAACATCTTTTGACATTAAAAATGCACATTTTCTAAGCCAAAATGTCCAGAAGAAATTCAGATTAGACCTAGAAATTTTTGTTTTAACAAGAGGCAGGGGAGAATCCTGATTATGTGTTATTTTACTGAGCCTGTTATAGAGGTCATTTACCACCCATACTCAACTTTAGTCTTTTTTACCACCCATACTCAACTTTAGTCTTTTTTACCACCCATACTCAACTTTAGTCTTTTTTACCACCCATACTCAACTTTAGTCTTTTTTACCACACATGTTCAACTTTTGTCTTTTTTACCACCCATACTCAACTTTAGTCTTTTTTCCTTAAAAATGTAGGCAAATGTTGTATTTGGGATAACACTGAACTTCAAATCTGTTGCAGTGGAACAACCAGTCTCCAGAATATGTACTTTGGACTTGTCATATGATTGGTTATGGCCCAGTCCACCTGAAAAATTGGCACATTATTGTGCATGCATCATGTATTTTGGATGTGGACATGAACATTCCTTTAAAACACACAAAACAGTACTTATTTTTTGAGAGGATCAGGTCAACAGCCATTAAACTAATGTGATCTTCAATAACTTCCCTACAGCATCTCCCCAGACTCCCATCTGCTGTTCATATTTGTCCATTTATCTGTACAATTCAAATGGAACAGAAATGTTGGTGGATACTTACTGTGATTGAAATTGTGTCACTGCTCATTTTTGTTGTCTATCTTTCCATATATGGAAATGATGCTGTATTATTCATTGTTGTAACAAAGTTGAAAATATAAAAGGTGGGATCTTCATGAATGCTCCCCATTATTGAAAAGGCCACTGTGTTGACAAGTGTCTCTGTCCTTAGTCATAGAATATGAAAACACTTTACATGGCATTCTCATCTAATTAATTAATCTATGTAATTAAGTTTTTGGAACTTATTTGTAATTTAAATTTTGGATAGTCGTGCCGAATTTAATATGCATTTCTTATTCATTTCAGATTCTTTCAGTAAATGGTGTAGGCTTTGAAACTATTGAACATGCCGAGGTAGGAGTGCTATGAAATTCCAATAAAAAGAAGAAGAGGAAAAAAAACTGAAGCATAATATTCAGAAGATTAAATTAATTTATTACAAGACACACACCTGCTTCATAAAATCATTTAAACTGCTGTATTCAAGCATAATGGTTATAACTGCAAGCTAACTTTAGAACATGTGATTTTTAGCTCTGCTGGTTATGGATTGAAATAGATTATGGTATGGTCTGTTGTCTGTTATCCATTGTTTGTCCATCCATTAGCATAAGTTATTATTACTCATCCTAAACTTATTGGAGCATTGCCATGAAACACAAATTCATCCCCTCATGTAGCTAGGCCTAAATTAAACTTGCACTACTTGGACATCCAAAATGGCCATACAGGTAGCCATCTTGAAAAAGCTTGTTATCACCACTCCTACTAAATGGACCGTCATATCAGCATGGGATTTTACTTAAAGACTTTTTATGATTGTCTAGTTGGTCCTATATATATATATATATATATATATATATATATATATATATATATATATATATATATATATATA
>JAECUM010029824.1:0-14634 GCA_016617855.1 Megalonaias nervosa
GAGAGAGAGAGAGAGAGAGAGAGAGATAATGAGGTTTATGATGGTTGGGGATGAGGAAGGTTCGATCATCACAAGATTTAGCACATAACACTATACGGGGAGGTTGGGTGACAGATAGTAAAGTAAAATATATAACCTCCGAAAGGCTAATTCAATGGGGAAATATCATTTCGGGACGTTTAATGTGCATTTAACCTAATCAGTGCCTATACAGACAAAATTAGATCAGATATCTTCAATCAGTTGTGAAGTTAGACACAATTCTGAATTCTAAATAAAAATGAGAAAATCTATACGTGCGGCATGTAAATATTTAAGATTAATAATTGCACAAAGTTAATTCAACTTACTGCGTTTAGAAATTACAGGTATATATTTAATTGTGCCAGTCATCGTTTATTATTTAAATGGTTTTTCATAATGTGATATCTGCTTCTGTAACACAATATGGCAATCAATGTCCTTACCAAGACTTAACAATACCACGGAGCGCAATTTATTTTAAATGTAGTCGTTTATATTATCCTACATTCGGAGGAGTGAAATATCTAGTGAAGTACATTTCATGCAGAAGAGTATATTTCAGGTAAAAGAGTCCATTTCAGTATATTTCAGTTAGAAGGGTACATTTCAGTACATTTCAGAGAGAAGAGTACATTTCAGGTAGAAGAGTACATTTCAGGTAGAAGAGTACAGTACAATTGAGGCAGAGGAGTACATTTCAGTATATTTCAGGTAGAAGGGTACATTTCAGAACATTTCAGGTAGAAGAGTACATTTCAGGTAGAAGAGTACATTTCCGGTAGAAGAGTACATTTCAGTATATTTCAGGTACAAAAGTACATTTGAGTATATTTCAGGTAGAAGAGGACATTTAAGAACATTTCAGGCAAAAGAGTACATTTCAGTATATTTCAGGTAGAAGAGTACATTTCAGTATATTTCAGGTAGAAGAGTATCTTTAGTACATTTCAGGTAGAAGAGTGCATTTCAGTATATTTCAGGTAGAAGAGTACCTTTCAGCACATTTCAGGTAGAAGAGTACATTTGAGTATATTTCAGGTAGAAGAGTACATTTCAGTACAATTCAGGTAGAAGAGTACATTTCAGGTAGAAGAGTACATTTCAGCATATTTCAGGCAGAAGAGTACATTTCAGTATATTTCAGGTAGAAGAGTAACTTTCATTTTAGGTAAAAGAGTACATTTCAGGTAGAAGAGTACATTTCAGTACATTTCAGGTAGAAGAGTACCTTTCAGTACATTTCAGGTAGAAGAGTACCTTTCAGTACATTTCGGGCAGAAGAGTACATTTCATGTAGAAGAGTACATTTCAGTACATTTCAGATAGAAGAGTACATTTCAGCATGTTTCAGGCAGGGGAGTACATTTCAGTACATTTCAGGTAGAAGAGCACATTTCGGTAGAAGAGTACATTTCAGGTAGAAAAAGAGTATATTTCTGGTGGAAAAGTAAATTTCAGTATATTTCAGGTAGAAGAGTACATTACATTATATTTCAGGTAGAAGAGTACATTTCAGTTTATTTCCGGTAGAAGAGTACATTTCAGGTTGAAGAGTACATTTCAGTACAGTTCAGGTAGAAGAGTACATTTCCGTATAATTCAGGTAGAAGAGCACATTTCAGGTAGAAGAGCACATTTCAGTATATTTCAGGTATAAGAGAACATTTCAGGTAGAAGAGCACATTTCAGTATATTTCAGGTAGAGGAGTACATTTCAGTATATTTCAGGTAGAAGAGTACATTTCAGTACATTTCAGGTAGAAGGGTACATTTCAGGTAGAAGGGTACATTTCAGGTAGAGGAGTACATTTCAGGTAGAAGAGTACATTTCAGTATATTTCGGTTGGAAGAGTACGTTTCAGTATATTTCAGGTAAAAGAGTACATTTTAGTATATTTCAGGTAGAAGAGTACATTTCAGTACATTTCAGGTAGAGCAGTACATTTCAGTTCATTTCAGGTAGAAGAGTACATTTCAGGTAGAATAGTTCATTTGAGTATATTTCAGGTAGAAGAGTACATTTCAGTATATTTCGGGTAGAAGAGTACTTTTGCAGTATATCTCAGCTAGAAGAGTACATTCCTGTACATTTGAGGTAGAAGAGTACATTTCAGTATATTTCAGGTAAAAGAGTACATGTCAGTATTTTTCATGTAGAAGAGTACATTTCAGTACATTTTATGTAGAAGAGAACATTTCAGTACATTCAGGTAGAGGAGTACATTTCAGGTAGAAGAGTACATTTCAGTACATTTCAGGTACAAGAGTACATTTCAGTATATTTCGGGTAGAAGAGTACATTTCAGTATATTTCAGGTAGAAGAGTACATTTCAGTATATTTCAGGTAGAAGAGTACATTTCAGTATGTTTCAGAGAGCACCTTTCAGTATATTTAAGGTTGAAGAGTACATTTCAGGTAGAAGAGTACATGTCAGTACATTTCAGGTAAAAGAGTACCTTTCAGTATATTTCATGTAGAAGAGTACATTTCAGTATATTTCAGGTAGAAAAGTACATTTCAGTACATTTCATGTAGAAGAGTATATTTCAAGTAGAAGAGCACATTTCAGTATATTTCAGGTAGAAGAGTACATTTCAGTACATTTCATGTAGAAGAGTACATTTCAGACAGAAGAGTACATTTCAGTATGTTACAGGTAGAAGGTTACATTTCAGTATATTTCGGGTAGAAGAGTACGTTTCAGTACATTTCAGGTTGAAGAGTACATTTCAGGCAGAAGAGAACATTTCATATAGAAGAATACATTTAATGTAGAAGACGAGTATAGTTCATGCCATTTACAGGGCCGCGAGTGGCCGAGTGTTCTAGAGCGATCTCCTTTACCAATCACTGCCATCTCGTCTCTGTCCGATTGGGTTCGAGCCTCGGACTTGGACAATCTGGGCATGGGAGAAAGCTCGCAATAAATATCTTCCGGCGTGTCGGTGGTTCTTACCGTGGTTTCTCGGGTTCTTTCTCTACCAGTTACACTGGCTGCTGTGTATAGCCTATCTTGTGCTGAGACATGGCGATAAACCCCAACACAACGAATCATGCCATTTACCCATATTTCTTTACCCCCCCCCATTCTCTGATAGTTTCAAATGGCTAAATTGGAAAATAGAATGAACTGTACCATAGATTCATAAGCTCTGACCCATCTTTAAGTATTCTGTAAACATGTTTGAAAATTACAGCATAAATCAATGTTGCAAACTATGCAAACAGATATCTGCATATCATACGATCACAAGTACATAATTCAACAGCTTGGATTCATAATAAACACGTTAATCAGGGTCAGTTATCCCCCCCCCCCAGCACAAAATCAAGTAGAATTATGTCTTCTTGCGTTCAAAACATCCCCTCTGGCATTTAGATAAAAGATATAAAAATGATCGTGTGAAGAGCGACTAAAATAGCAATAATATCACTTAACAAAATGTGTGTGTGCGTGTTGTGTGTGTGTGTGTGTGTGTGTGTGTGTGTGTGTGTGTGTGTGTGTGTGATATTTGGATTTTCAACGTAGCTTTAACAATTTTTTCAGTCATGTCGCTACGATGTCTGCAATGTGGCAGCTTATAGTGGTGTCTAGCACTGGGACATCATGCCGCAGACATGTAGCATCATGTTCCACCCAATCACATTATCCTGACACCAGGCCGACTAGTCCTAACACAAACTATGCATGTATGTATGTATGTATGTATGTATGTATGTATGTATGTATGTATGTACGTACGTACGTACGTACGTACGTACGCACGCACGCACGCACGCACGTACGTACGTACGTACGTACGTATGTATGTATGTATGTATGTATGTATGTATGTATGTATGTATGTATGTATGTAGTGGTTTGACTCAGCCGGGGTTCAAACCCGCGATCTCCCGCATCTGAGGTGGACGTTCTAACTACTTAGACCACCGTGGCGGTGCACTTAACAAAATCACGAGACAACTGAAATGATGCCATTCTATAATATTTAAATGTCTACAAAAAAAATTTAAAAAATGTATCGCTGTTTTAAAAAAAAATATTTTCATGTTTTTGAAATTGCCAAATTATATTTTGTTATAATTGTCATGACACATACAAGAAGCGTGAAAAGTTACAGGTTTGTAGAGTCAGTTGTTATGCTGGGAATGACAATAAAACATGGGTCATTATCCTTATTGATTTTCATATATATTACATCAACTATTTATTGAAGCTTAACAGCAGATCAAAAGTTACCGGGGTCAAAATTCCTTTTCTGGGTCAACCAAAATATAGTGTGTGACCTTATCTCATGTCGACCTTATATGTGCGCTTCCATCCGCACTACTTTCACAACCATTAAGAAACGACTATGAAAATAAAAACGAATTCTTCAACTATTATTTTCATGGTAAAAATTAGTTCCCGTCATGAGTATTTGACAATGACAGGCACCGCTAAGCAAAACTGCCAAACTTATGTATGAACTTCTTAACTGGACACTGACCCGGAAGCATTTTACTGTAGTCTGACCCCATATATGTGCAATGCGCTCTTATTATGTCATATATTTGCACGTAGTGAAAAGTTATAACACAAATGTATAACAGTATGATAGGCAACGTGAACACAGTAATGTCGCTAAAAAAAGGAAACAGTCCTCAGTTTTTATCCGTTAAGGAATGCAATCCACATTTTAATGAAACTTGTGGATGCATGACATACAATCCACGTTTTAATGAAATTGGTGGATGTAAAATATAAACCCGCAATGTAATTAAATTAGTGTATGTAGGACATAAAATCCGCAACTTAATGAAATTTGCGGATATAGAGCATAAAATCCGCAATTTAATGCAATTGGTGCATGAAGAACATAAAATCCGCATTTTAACGAAATTTGTGGATGTAGAACATAAAATCTGCATTTTGATGAACTTGGTAGCAGTAGGACAAAATCCGCAATTTAATGAAATTGTTGGATGTAGACTTTAAAATCCGCATTTTAATGAAACTGGTGGGTGTAGGACATAAAATCCGCATTTTAATGAAATTGGTAGATGTATCCATGACCGCTCAGGTAGCCTAGTGGTTAGAGCGTCCGTCTCGGATGTGGGAGGTCGCGGGTTCGAACCCCGGCCGAGTCATACCAAAGACTTTAAAAAATGCTACTAACAGCTGCCTCGCTTGGCACTCAGCATTAAGAGGTTAGTGTTAGGACTTTTCGGCCTGGTGTCAGGATAATGTGACTGGGTGGGACATCATGCTACATGTCTGCGGTATGATGCCCAGTGCTAGACTTCACTATAAACTGTCACACTGCAGACATTGTAGCGATATGACTGAAAAATTGTTCAAGCTACGTTAAAAAATCTAAATATATCACACACACACACACACACACACACACACACACACAGATGTATCCATGTATCTATCACCTACATTGTAATTTTATATAATACGTCCATTCAGATTACGATATTTTCAAATGTAAGACACATTTTAACAAAATTGAGATACGTTGTGACAAAGCAATGGTCAGTTTAACAATTTAAACTTTACTCATTGAAAAATCCCACTTTATATATTATCTGTCCATGTATACACACATTTGATGAATTCGGATGAAAATCTGCACATATGTATACCATGAATTGTTACCAAAGTCGGATTTGTCAAATCACAGAAGACAAACAATAGAACAAAATAACAACAATCCAGTCTGCGCAAGGAGCTGCAATAATGGATTTTCCGGACTGAGTATGTCAGTGCATACTGCCTCCGTGATTACAGGCAAAACATTATACTAATAATAGTTGCACGAATAGAACAGTATCTGTATCATCGACTGCGCATGCAATTTGCTCCCTCGCTGTTGCAAAGAGGGATAGTGCAGCACGTTAAACTAATACAGTAAGAGTTTTTTGGCAGTCTGGCCGAACGAGACTGTTCTGAACGAGATTTTGTGATTAGAACAAGTGTTGCATTACAAGCGCTAGCAGCTCTTGGCTGAACGAGCATGTATGTATGTATGTATGTATGTATCTATGTATGTATCTATGTATGTATCTATGTTTGTATCTATCTATGTATCTATCTATGTATGTATCTATGTATGTATCTATGTATGTATGTATGCCAACTTGAGGTAAAGCTAGCAGAATGTAAAATAATGCCACAAAATAATGTAGGATGATACACTCTTCCAAATAAATGTAAACACGAAGTACAACAAGATAAAATATGCAAGGTTTTCATTGTAGAAACGAAATCCGTAAAGATTATGAAAACATTTTCAATGTGGTTCAAAACAATTTGTATGTCTATAATTTCTGCATTAAAACTGATGCTTTATCAGTTAGTCCACCATTTCGCCACATTTCATAACCGAGTATCACGAACCGCTTACACTTTGGTTGCAATAATAACGTCACTACATGATAAACAAGGTCACCAACACAACCTAACAATAACCAAAGATGATACATGTTCCTTGTCGTAGTCCTTATAACGAGCACCTTAATAACATCGCTTCGCGCATTTGCAGCGCACGTGCTATCACTCGAGTTGCCGTCACTTGCACGTGCTCACCATTTGGTCTCGTACATATTTTAGATTCGTCTCAAGAATGATCAGTTTACGCGGTGATCATGAAAAAACCCATTTAAGTTAGCTCTGCATTAACATTTATTTCCCAAAATTGAAGCACAAGCTCTTTGTGAAGGCAGAATAAGGACTATGTTATTTATTGCCCTCAGGGTGAGAAGTTTATATATATATATATATATATATATATATATATATATATATATATATATATATATCCGACGCTGACACTTCTTGACTCCAAAGGGAGTGTGCACAATAGCTGGAATATTAATATGCAATTCATGACAAGCCAAGATTTAAACTCGAATAATACGACCCTCATATACGTGACATAGACTCGTCCTGTTATGTTAAATACGGTATGGGTACGGGAACGTGTACTATGGCAGACTGTATAACTGTCAAAGGCACCGTGCTACAGTTATTTTTGCAATCTGTTCTGCAGATCTATAGTACAGTCATTTCAAGGGTCTAACATACCGTTAGTATATTATTAATGAAAGAATTTTACAATTTTACCAAAAAAAAGATACTGTTAAGCAGACGAAGCTTATGATCATGTATTACCTGTTTGATAAAATAAGAGAGATAATTATTTACAATGCAACTCGTTCACAAAATGGTAACCAATTTAATATCTAAAGCATTTCGGATGATGGTGTGAAAATATATTTTTTTTAGAATTGTTCGGGCAGCTTGTTTGTTTGGTTTTTTTTATAATGTTTTTTCTTTTTTTAAAATTTAGCGATCTTATCAGTTTGAATGGTAATGTATATACCCCAAATGGTGCAGCCATGATCGTTAAATAGCAACACTTAGCTGTTGCAATATAGGTCCAGAATATGTTCAGAAACGCAATCGAAAGAATTTTCCTAATTGCAGTCCGTTTACTGATTAAAAGACAAATGTGATTTACGACGGTGTCCCAGTGAAGATTGTTATCAATGCAAATTCCTAACAATATTTACGAATAAAAAAGGCGAGTTCAAAATGTCATTGTGCATAGGTCTTAGCACAGATATTGTCCAGTGTCTCTGCAGAGCTAGTTGTTAATACAAATAGGTTTTTTCTGTTTAACATATATATATATATATATATATATATATATATATATATATATATATATTGCGAGGAGAGATGCCACATTTTACTTGTTCGGATGTTGATGACTGGTTTCCAGTAATTCTAATTTCGATATATATAATAAAAATATATACTACGTAATACACAACTTAGGTTGATCACATGATTTCTTCCGAACCTGAAGTGATGAAAAAAGTTGCACCATTTCCAAAAATACAGAACTGCATTTATATTATTTTTCTCTAACATTGGCGTACATACGTTGGAATAAAATAGAGCACCACGAACTCATATGTAATTGATTTTTATGCTGTTGAAAATAGCGAATGTTTGAATTTGTTGCCTTGAAATCCAAACTTTTGGCATATTTCTCAAAAATTGACTGTGTCATCCGGAATGTTTGAATGAACCAGTCTGACTCTAGTGGTAATAAATTGTCTATGGGTATAATTCTTGTAAAGACAGACCAAGCATTACTATAGTAATTGTGCCGAAGATTAAACAAAATCTATATCAAATAATTTTTTTTATTATTTGTGAACACCTTGCAGCAAATAGAACTGGTTACTGCTTAGAGATGACCCCTCGACAAATCGAAATATCAAAAGCTTTTATGTCAGTTATATCCACCAGATCGATATGCTGGGTATTTCCCCAATTTAAAAAAAAAAAAACAAATGAAAAAAATAATTTTAAAAAATTTTAAAAAATTAAAAAGAATTCACTTTAGACAGTGTCCTTTAGGGCGAGTTTCCTTGCTATTTCTACCTTGTTCTGACTTTTGGAATCGTGATTGACCTTTATCCTTAAGGTGGATTAAGTAATACAGATTATTGTTCCTCTGTGTTGTGTGTTCTTTATGTGTGCACATGTTGCTTGTGTCGCATCACGGGTTCATGTTTCGGAACGGGCCGATGTACGTCAAGTTCAGTTTTGATCCTAGTGCTGGAAAAAATATACGTGCATGATATTTTTGTTGTTGAGTGCGTGTTTTTATGTTGATGTTTTCCTCTCTCTTACTCTCATTCATTTTTTTTCAATATGCGTTAGGCAAACTGAAAGTAAGTTTTGTATCATATCATATCATATCATATCATATCATATCATATCATATCATATCATATCATATCATATCATATCATATCATATCATATCATATCATGTCACATTACATCACATATCATATAATATCTATGATATATTATATTATATTATATTATATTATATTATATTATATTATATTATATTATATTATATTATATCATATTATATTATATTATACTATATTATATTATATTATATTATGTTTTGTCATGTTATGTTATGTTATGTTATGTTATGTTATATTATATTATATTATATTATATTATATTATATTATATTATATTATATGGTGTTGTGTTGCATTGCGTTACTTTACATTACGTAACGTTACGTAGCGTTATATTATATTATATTTATTATATTGTATTGTATTATATTATATGGTGTTGTGTTGCGTTGCGATACGTTACATTACGTAACATTATATTATATTATATTATATTATATTATATTATATTATATTATATTATATTATATTATATTATATTATATTATTTGGTGTTGTGTTGCGTTGTATTACTTTACATTACGTGACATTACGTAACGTAATATAATATAAAATAATATTATATTATATTATATTATATTATATTATATTATATTATATTATATTGCATTATATTCTATTGTATTGCATTGTATTATATTGCATTGCATTATATTATATTATATGGTGTTGCGTTGCATTGCGTTACGTTATATTATATTATATTATGTTATACTATATCATGGTATGGTATGGTATGTTATATTATATTGTATTATATTATATTATATTGTTTTATATTATATTATATGGTGCTGTGTTCCGTTGCGTTACGGTACATTACGTAACTTACGTAACGTAATATTATATTATATTATATTATATTATATTATATTATATTATATTATATTATATTATATTATATTATATATTACATTACATTATATTACATTATATTGGATTGTATTGGATTATATTATATAGTATTATATTATATTATATGGTGTAGTGGCGCGTTGCGTTACGTTGCATAATGTAACGTTACGTAACGTAACGTAATATTATATTATATTATATTATATTATATTATATTATATTATATTATATTATATTATATTATATTATATTATATTATATTATATTATAGGTTACTGCACTTGTATAGGAAAATATGAACGAGTTTTTCGGATGGCTATACTGCACGACCTTGGGAGTGCAGTATATCCATCCAACAAAACGAGTTCATATTTTCCTGTACAAATGCAGTAACCTTTTTATCGTATGCTCATTTTCTTATTCTACCCAAGGCTTAAATATATAAACAAAAATACACTACAATAAACAAAGTAACTGAATGTATGCCGTCTTCCAAACTAAATATACAAGCGTAGCTGCACCATTATACAACAACATTATTAATGCGCACGTAACTCCGCCCAGACAAATTTGAAGTTGGTCACGCGCTAGACGTAAGTTTCGAAAGAATATGGCGTTTCGTCTACTTAAAATTGAAATTTGGAGTAATATTGTTAATGAATACGCATTGCAACAACTTTTCCACTTGATCTGGAATGAATACGTTTTGGTATTTTTGTCGATTCGACGCAATTTCGTGATTATGGTCTGGATTTATCTACATGAAGTAACTTACATCGGATTCCAGCAGCGTCTGCCAATTTAATCGTATTGAAGTGTGTTGACATTGGCGTGCGTGTTTCTGTTCTGTCATTGAATGATTCAGATCATAATGTAGGAAAAATATGAAGTCTTTCAATTGCAATTATCGAAAAGACGCTGTGGAATTTAATGTTTATTTCATTTTGAGTGCAGGAAGAAGGATGTAACTGCACTTGGAATTTACTCGAAATTACGGTATAATTTCGAAATGTGTGATCAACCTTGAGAACCCATGACATGGCTCATGTAATTCGGATTTGCAGAACTAAAAAAGTATATTTTGAGGAAATTCAGGATGTAAAATTGTAAGTATATTTTTGCCATTTTTATTACCAGCTAAAGAAGACAGTTTATGTCTTATAACTTGCATGTTCTTGTGAGGACCCTGTCTGGCATCTATAGCTAGCCTAAATTTGAAACATTGTATCAAAAAAAGTTAACGCGGAATGTGCCAAAGCTGCTGACATGTGGCAGTCCATGAAACATTTGCTGGTATATGGCAGTCCATGAAATACCTGCTTTAGTTCATTCAGAAAAAAAATTGTTTGTTTACATTAGAAAGTAGTTCCTTTATTCGCGTGCATTGAGTATGGATTCAGAGCGAGGGTGCAATATCGGGAAATATTGCACGATTCTGACAATGTAAAGTTAACGGATACAAAAATGAGCATATAATAATATATTATATTATTAGGCAAATTGCGAGTCAGTTTAAATAAACTCAAGCTGTATGTCCAATTTGTTGGATGGGTTTGGTGTTTTTGTGACAGCTGGCATTAAGCGCACCATACTCCATACCCCTACTCACCAACGGCTATATTTTGCCCCATCTAAATGCACGTAATTCGGAATGAAAACGTCTTGTATTCTAAATTTAGGTAAGTTACTCTCCTCGGCTGTCATTGGGTCTTGTATGATGAGTAGAAGAAAAGTGCTACTCTGTAAAAACTGACATATTAACTATCCATTTAAAGTTTATGTTACGTTTATTTATGATTTTTTTTTATATCCTCTTCAAGTTCTATTGATGTATTGATGATTCTTTTCGGAAGTTTTAGTAGTTGCTTTGTTTAGTAATGTTTCTTATGTTTTCATTGAGTCTTCCACCTTGTGTAAGAAGTCAGACTCTGAATCTGGTTGTGTTATTTCACAATATTTTACTTTTTTACTTACCGATGGTGGTAGAATTTTCTTTTCTTTCCTTTATTTGTTAGCTTTTATCTGTCTTTATTGTACTGCTTTTCGTTTTGTTCCTTATTTTCCTCGTTTAAGGCTTTTGGTTTTGTCTCTACTTTTTCTCTTGCTGTCATTTCTTGTAATGTTTTCTTTCGCTTCTTCTAATACTGTTTTTTCTTCTTTTTTCCTTTTTTTTTTTATTTTTTTGTTCTTTGAGTTCTTGTAACGGTAGACCAAGCATTACCATAGTAACCGTGCCAGTGACTGGAAAGAAGAGAAAAAACTACTTTAGTCCCATCAGATTCTAGGAATCAAACCACCTGCATATTTCGTATTCAAATATAACAAAACTATTTCAGGGGTAAAGAACATCATATTAAAGTAAGGAACATTTAATCAAGGTTTGGTTGCATCCAAACAAAGTTTCAATAAACTCAAAGCTTTTTAACCACATCAAATGGTGATGTTTACATTAGGATGCATTTATAATAAAGAAATCTAGTGTAAGTCTGGTGTTTTGACTTTTAATAAGGAACCAAATATATTTTTCAACATTCTGCTTAGGCTTTGCTGATGATTTCCTCTGTGTTCAATTAACATTCATCACGGTTTAGAAAGTATCTAGGGGAAATCAGAGAAACTTATTCTTGCTTTTCTTTTGCAACACAAATATGGCGTTTGATAAGATGAGCCACCATAATCTACTTTTCAAACTTCATCAAAAAAGTCACTAGCTAAAACTATATAGCCACATTCTTTGCTGGTCGTTTTCCAAGGAGTCTCATCTAGTCAGGTACACCTGAAATATGGGGTTCTGCAAGGGTCCGTTTTAAGCCATGTTCTCTTCCTGTTATACATAAATGCTCTGCCTGATAATTTTCAAATTTCAAGTCGTACTTTTCGTAGATGAAACGGAATTTGACCTGATTGTGATGCGTAGATCTATGTCCGACTTCAAACAGATCTAGACAATTTATAATTACGTGAAAAGCAACGGGAAATGTAATTTAATCCAGGTAAGTGTCAAATCTCTCACATTTCCAGATTCAAACAACCCAGCAGAGCAAGGGCTGACAAAATAAGGTCAGCGTGCCTGATCCGGTCTGTGACCTGGTTTTATCCGTTAATTTACATGACAGGGTGTGATTTTAAAAATCAATTATCCGGCCTGGAAGAAGTTGTCCCTGCCTGCAGTTGACACGTGAATGCTCAGCATGACGAGATCCTAGGGGCTATTAATAGTGCCAAATATTTCATTGTATCGGCTTTTTTCTCATTTGCAATAAGCAGAGCCTCCCCAAGTAATACACAGGGTTTGCTCTTTGCGCAACATTAAGTCCAGGCCTGGAGGGTTAGGAAAATAAGATACAAACGAATTGGAAGACTCCTGACCGAATACGCTTCTACTAACTGGAGTCCTTATATCCAGCAGAACACGTAAAAAATTAATAAATACCCAACAACAACAACAAAAATAACAACCCCCCCAACCCCCAACCCCCAAAACAATTGAAATATCACAACACAGAAACGCCAGTTTGGCCAAGAATAAATATTCACCGATTGACAACATTAAACAAATGATTGCCGATCTAGATTGGAGTCTCGGTGAAACAGGCAGACTGATGGAATACTTACTATGTTTTATTTATATGTTCGCTGCAATACCACTTCGGTCTTGCCCCAACAACGTACGAGACAAAGTCGACACATGCGTCAACACACCTGTAACTACTATTATTATTATTATTACTTTTTTTCCTTTGATCGCTGTGCAGTGAACAGACTTCGCGCGAACTTGTTACTCTACTTGGCCTGAAGCTTTTCAAGCAGCAGCTTTGTAAATTCAAACTTTTACATAAGTTAAGCTATTATTCATTGTTTTTATCCTGTTTTTATTCGCACACCCCTTTACTACCATGTAGCAACATCTTTCTATCAGTACCGTGCTTTCTTCATCCTCTTCTATCTTTACACTAATACGGTACCGACGCTCACCTGCGCAAATAATACAAAATACTCGAAAAAGGGTGTTGCAGTATAGATAGATAGATACTCCAGAAAGGGTGTTGCAGGATAGATAGATAGATAGATAGATAGATAGATAGATAGATAGATAGATAAATAGATAGATAGATAGAAGGAGAGTGAGATAGTGTAGTGCTACCTAACATTTATCATTTCAAAATGGCTGCCACGTTGGTCTTCTCTTACTGCTATTATTTTGTATTATTGGTTTTAAACTTTAAAGAAAAGTTTAGTATTGGGCTGAGGTGATCCTGTGGTCAATTGGAGAGGGCATTTTACTGGATGAGTCATTAACAGAGTGAAGAAATGTTGTTAAAACAATCTCGCTGATATAGTAATGACTTTTGACTGTAGTCTTTGACATCCTACTATCTAGGTTGTATTACAAGAGGCAAACTCTTGTTTTACGTTTAGAGGTGAAATCCGGGAACGGGGGCGGGGGGGGGAGGGGAGAAAGTGTCCCACCCCTTTGCCCCTAAGTGCGGGCGCCCATGGTGAATATCTGACTCGGGGTTAATCTGAGATAAATGAAAGAGCCGTCATGTAATAAATTGTCAAGATTATAGATATTAATTGAAAAGAAATATAGCCATATATAACCGTTTAATGATTCATTAAAAGCGCTAACAACTGATTAAAATATCAAATAACGTCAAATTATGAAATTAATTTTTCTGTAAACACAGATACATTATCAATCTGACAAAAGGCACTTCTTTACAGTTGCAATGGTCCCTTTTGACTGTCAAACAGTGACAAAGGAATTTGAAAAAGTTTGTTTGAGACCATAAAAGATGAATGTTCTTTGGTAAAACCCCTTGCCTGTTGTAGAATTATAGAAACCTTGACTGGTTCTTTCTAACCACAAAGTGCAAAATTATAACTTACAATGCATATATCTTCAGTATACATTCTATATATTTGATGCTTGCTTAATCGTGAGAAACGCATGATATATA